>CAUYQV010185913.1:0-26202 GCA_963574575.1 Galagoides demidoff
AGAGTCATTTTATGCAGCAAACTTCATTGCTAAGAAATTGCCATGTGAAATTTATTAGGTATAGAATATAAATGTCTTAACACAATAACTAAGAAAATGCCGTGAAGGCTATGTTAACCAGTTTGATGAAAACATTTCAAATTGTATGTAAAACCGGCACATTGTACCCCATGATTGCATTAATGTACACAGCTATGATTTAATAAAAAAAAAAAAAAAGAAAGAAATTGCTACTGTCATCTCAACCTCAGCAGCCTCCACCCCGGTTAGTCAGCTGCCATCAACATTAGGGCAAGAGGTTACACTGACAGAAAGATTACAACTCTTTGAAGGTTCAGATTATTGTTAACATTTTGAGCAATATAATATTTTCAAATTAAGGTATGTGCATTGTTTTTTAGAATGCCATTGCACACTTAATTGACTGCACTGTAGCTTAAACATAATTTTTATATGTATTGGAAAACGAAAATTTTTCTTTGTTTTATTGTGGTGGGCTATAGCCCAACCTGCAATATCTCTAAGGTATACCTGTATCATTTTTTTAAAATTAGGTCATATATACAAACATGATGAATACATTTATGCCTTTGTAGGATTCAGTGTGTTGATTATTTGTATAAATTAACATAGCTTTCACTAATTAACATAGCTTTCACTCATTTACTTAATCACAGTGTTAAGACATTTGTGTTCAATACTTGATAGATTTGACTTGTACCCTTGCAATATGCTCCATAGGTGTGGTCCCACCGTTAACCCTCCCTCTGTTGAACCACCCATCTCCCTTCCCATCCTCCACCCCTTCCCTCCTTCATCCTGGGCTATAGTTGTGATTCATCTCTCATATGAAAGTGTGAGTGATTATAAATTGCTTTTATAGTAGTACTGAGTACATTGGATAGTTTTTTTCATTTCTGAGATACTTTACTAAGAAGAATATTTTCCAGTTCCATCCATGTAAACATAAAAGAGGTAAAATCTCCATATTTTTTAATACTGCATAGTATTCCATGGTGTACATATACCATAATTTATTGATCCATTTATGGGTCGATGGGCACTTGGGCTTCTTCCAAGAGTATGCATGTATCATTTACATACTGTACATATAACATGGAGAATTTATAATCATATTTTTAGTTGAAAATGTCACTGACATGATATATTTACACTTTGTTAAAATTCAAATATAAGTCATTTTAAACAGTGGGTGCATATTTTTGAGTATGTTTTTATAATTCTGTAACTCTTACATTCATGACATGTATTACTTTATTGTTTACAAAGTTACTCTAATTTACTATTTCCAAGCTGATGTATATTCCAATCTGCTTCCCAGAATTTAACCAGATACATTATATTGATGGGTATTCTGTTTTTTGCTTCTTGTCATGCATTTTCTTTGTGCAGCAGTCTGATAGATTATATTCTTATTATTTAAAGTTAACACGTTTTCATTTATATTTTCAGGAGTTGGAAAGAACTCTGGATGTATTTAATATAACTATAGCGAGACAACAGGCAGAAGTTGAGGTAATTCAAGATTATTTTTTAATTATAAAGATTATTCAGTAATAAATCTGAATTCCATACAGCGATACAGACATTGCAATATTATTATTGTGAATGTATTATTATAACATACTATTTACTAAAAATGGTTCAATTTTCCTATTTTGTGTTATAAGAAAATTTGATTTAATATTAGCCACATCCATTTAACACAGCAAGTTTCTATGGGAAAAATTTTTTTCTAAGTAATTTTGCCTATCAAATATTCAGAGTTCATATGAAGCCATTTTTTTCCCCCAGTCTTGATCTTCTGTAAGATAGTAGGGAAAACTAAATTCTATGTTTAGCTAACGTTCCATTTACTTTGTTGTTGTTAATGTGTATATTGTTTACATTCATTTGCTTATGTAGGGAAGTCTGGAAGTACTGTGCCTCTATTTCTATTGCTAAATATAAGACAATGTGTCATTTATTTGAAAATTCATTCATTTCAGGTAAAGAAAGCTGGACACAAGATTTATAAAGAAGGGATAAAATATCCAGAGGATAATCAAGGATGGTTCACTTGGCTGTGGTCTTGGTCAGAACAAAAGACTGATGATATACAACCAGATGTTAAAGCTGGAAGTATGTCCATTTCGTTTTATGTTACAGTCAGTAATTGAATATGAAAAAGTTTTGCAAAGAAATTTTTCTCTGATTAAAGTAAATAGATAATGTAAGTAGTTATTAATGATGTATAGTTTTAAATTACTAGTAAAACATTTTTAAATGTATATGTTAAGTAAAAATTAAATAAAAAATGTTTCTCATCTTTTTCATGCTTACAAAAGAGTTTTATGCCTGGAGGAGTTAATGAATGCATAGATAAAAATTCCACAATGGTTTAAATAATGAACCTTTATAAATTTTTACAGAAATTGTTTCTTGGAAAGATTTTTTTAACCAAATTCTTAAGATCACAGCTTTGGCAGCTTAGAGACTTATGTGTGTGTCTTAGCTCTGTCACTTAGTATGTCTCTGGCAAGTGATTTAAACTCAGTAATCCTCAGTTTTATCAAATCTGTATCGTGTGGAAAAATTATGATACTAATAGTGCCTACTTTGTATGCTAAGTGTGTTGATTCCCAGAGTGCTATGTCAAGTGCCAGCACAGTTAGCTATTTTTGAACTCTTTTTTTTTGAGACAGAGCCTCAAGCTATCCCCCTGGGTAGAGTGCTGTGGCATCACAGCTCACAGCAACCTCCAACTCCTGGGCTCAAGCAAGTCTCCTGCCTCTGCCTCCCAAGTAGCTGGGACCATAGGCGCCCGCCACAATGCCCGGCTATTTTTTGGTTGCAGCCATTATTGTTGTTTGGCGGGCCCAGGCTGGATTTGAACCTGCCACCTTAGGTATATGTGGCTGGCACCTTAGCCGCTTGAGCCACAGGCGCCAAGCCTATTTTTGAACTCTTAATGAAAGCAATTAGAAATTTATATTGTTAAGTTTATATATTTAGTAATTTATATTTTTGGAGAATTACTTCATGCAATTGCTGTGCCATTCTTAACATTCATTGTCTATAATTTCTTAAAAGCATTAGAAAAAGAAAGTAAATTTTGCATTTCATTTATTAAAGCTAGAAAAACTAATGTTTTTATTTTTATTTGTAGCTCTCGAAGAAATGTTGACACCTGCAGAAAAAGCTTTACTGTATGAAGCAATTGGCTATAGTGAAACAGCAGTTGATCCAACTTTGCCAAAAACAGTAAGTTTTTCTTGTTTTGCCTTAAACCTAGGGGTTTAATATTATAACTGTCTATTTTTTATTCCTTTCAAAAATACAGGATGGCCATGAATTTCAGTTGTACATGAAATTTATGGCCACCCTACATATTACTGACTTATTCTGTGATCTTTTTTGAGTTTATAATTGCATTTATTTTAATTTCTAAGATATGAATAAAAATTGGCCCTTGATTGTTCTTTTTGGTGTTATTGTGGTAATTCTTCAATAGATAAAGTGTTGTTTTAGAGTTTTTTGTGAGTTTGTGAATTGACTGTAAGAATAAGATTTGTGGTTTTTATACATATATTGTTTTCACTTTGTTCTGAATATGTTCTAGTATGAAGCCGTGAAGTTTTTTGTTCACTTGAAAAGCATGTCTGTGGTTCTAAGAGAAAATCATGAAAAACCTGAGCTGTTAGCTATTGTTGTAGAAGAATTTAGCACTTTGATTGTGCAAAGACCAGGAGCACAAGCAATAAAGTACGTATTCATTTTTTTAAATCATATAAGAACAAAATTTCACTGTAAGATTGGAAGTTAGGTCACAATCTTGCAGTCTTTTGTAAAGAGTACCATGGTTTAATGTGTCTTTTTGTGTTTTGAGGAACTTAGTTTTTCTTTTCAATACTATGTATATTTGGGAATTAATAAAATAATACACGTTCAGTAGAAAACTGCCAACGAAACATAAAAGATCTTTAAAGAATAGTACAAAAAATGATCAGAAATAATACCACACGAAAAGAAACATCATGAATAAGATGGCTTTTATCTGATAACATTTTTATTTTACTTTAGTTTTTTAAAAAAAAACCTTACTGAGTTCAGCTGTTTAATATGTATGATTCGTTGGTTTTCCAGAACTGTATTATATATACACTAAATACACATTGGTATGTTTATAAGGTTATACAAGCATCACCACTATCTAATTCCAAACATTTCAGCAACCTAGAAAGAAACACTGTAAACATTAGCAGTCATTTCCCAGAATCCCCTCTGACAACTATTTCTAAGGACTTGGTCCATTCTGGACTTTTAATATAAATGGAGTCACGCAATATGTGGCCTTTTCTGTTTGGCTTTTTTTCAGTTAACATGATGTTTTCAATGTCATAGCATGAATTACTACTTTTTTATTGGCTCATATTCCATTGTAGGGATACACCACATTTTGTCCATTCATCAGTTAATGGATATTTGAGTTGTTTCTACTTTTGGTTATTGTGAATGATGCCGTGAATATACATGGACAAGATTTTGTTTAGATGTCGGTTTTAAATATCTTGGGTGTATACCTAGGAGTAGAACTGCCATCTCATATAGTAACTCTGTTTAACCTTTTGAGGAACTGCCAGGCTGTTTCTGAAAGAAGCTGCATCATTTTGCATTTATTACCAGCAGCGTATGAGATTTCTGATTTCTTCATATCCTCACCGACACTTGTCATTATTTGTTCTTTTGATTGTAGCCATTCTGATGAGTATGAAATGGTTATCTTACTGTGGGTTTTGTTTGCATTTCCTTGGCTTATGATATTGAGTATCTTTGTGTATTCTGGCCACTCCATCTGTGTATCTTCCTTGGGAAAATGTCTCCTGTATCCTTTCCTCCATTTTTTATTGAGTTGTCTTTTTATTATTGATATAAGAGTTCTTATATACTCTTGATGTAAATATCTTACTAGATAAAAGATTTTCAGTATTTTCTCCCATTTAAGTGTGTTTTGTTTTCTCTTAATGGTGTCCTTTGAAGCACAATTGTTTTTAATTTTGATAAAGTCCATTTTATTTATATTTATTTTTGTTGTGTGTGCTTTTCATTATACTTCAGAAGTCTGCTTAAACCGAGGGCATGAAGACATATTCTTATGTAATTTTCTAAGAATTTTATATGTAATTTTAGGTTTATGATGATTTTGAGTTGGTGTTAGCATAATATATGATGTAGGGGTTCATCTTCATTCTTTTGCATAAGATTATTCAGTTACTCCAGCACTGTTTGTTGAAAATACTATTCTTTCCCATTATCTCCTCACCCTTATCAAAATGAGTTGTCCATAAATGTAAGAATTTATTTGTGGACTCTTAATTCTATTCATTCTAGTCCATTGATCTGTATGACTAGCCGTTATGCCAGTACCATGCTGTCTTGATTACTGTAGCTTTGTAGTAAAACTTGTTATCAGGAAGTGTGACTCCTATAGTTTTGTTTTTTGTTTTGAAGTTTGTTGCAGCTGTTTGAGACCCTTGAATTTCTGTGCAGATTTTAAGGTCATCTTGAACATTTCTGTAAAAAACCAGTTTGGATTTGATGATTATGTCGAATCTGTTTTGAGGGTACTGGTGTCTCAATAGTTATTCCATGCATATTGAATAATTGAATATTAGATATTTCTTCAGATATTCTTTTATTTTAATGTTTTAGAGTTTTTAGAACATAAGGTTTGTACTTCTTTTATTAAATTTATTCTCCAATATTATTTTTGATATGATCATAAGTAGAATAATCCTATTTGTTCTATTTTTGAATTGCTTATTACATGTGTGCAGAAATACAATTAATTTTTGTGTATTGTTCCTATATCCAGTACCCTTTATGAATTCATTCCTTTAGTTCTGAGAGTTTTTTAAGGCAATTCTTTAGCATTTTTTATGTATATGATTCTGTTGTCTACAAATGGAGAGTTTTACTTCTGCTTTTCCAATGTGGATTCCTTTTCTTTAGTTTTCTTGCTGAATTGCCCTGGGTAGAACCTCTAGTAGTATCTTGAATAGAAGTAGCATCCTTGTTTTTTTCCTAATCTTGGGTAGAAATGTTCCATCTTTGACCACTGAATATGATGTTAGGTGTGGGCTACATCATTTTACATTCCCACCAGCAATGTACATGGATTAAGATTTTTCTATATCTTTCCCAGTACTTTTTTATTTCTGTTTTTAATTATCTCCACATGGGTATGAAGTATAGTATCTTCTTGTGGTTTTGATTTGAATTTCCGTGATGACTAATGATGTTGAGCATCTTTCATGTGGACATTGGCCATTTGGATAATTTCATTTGGTTCATTTTGTAATTGTTTTTCCTTTTGTTGTTGAGTTGTAAGAATTTGTACTAGACGTTCATCTGATACATGATTTGCAGGTTTTTTCCCCCATTCCTTAGCTTGTCATTTCATTTTATTGATAGTGTGCTCTGATACACAAACATTTTTAATTAGGGTGCAAATTTAATTTATCTTTTTGTTTGTTTTGTTTTGTTGTTTGTACTTTTGATGGTATATATGAGAAGATTTGACCAACCTAAGGTTATGGAAATTTACTACCAATATTTTCTTTTAGGTGGCTTTATACTATCTCTTACCTATAGGTTTATGATCCACATTAAGTTAATTTGTGTATCTGATGTAAGAAATAGGTACACATGTCCCATCACATTTGTTAAGAAACTATTCTTTCACCTTTTAATGCTTTTGATACCATTGTTAAAAATCAATTATCTGTAGATGTATTACTTTAGTTAGATATGGACACTCAATTCTATCTGTTTTATTATGTAATCTTCGCATGTTAATCACATTCTGGTACCACCCTGTTTTGATTACTGTAGATTTTTTAGCAAGTTTTGAAGTTGGGATATATTTTCCCAACTTTGTTCTGAACATTCAGGAATGTTTTAGCTAATTGGGATCTCTTGTAAAACCTGATGAATTTGAGGTTTGGCTTTTTCATTTCTGGAAGATGTACCTTTGAAATTTGATAGAAATTGCATCAGTCTGCAGATTGCTTTTGATATTATTGCCAGAGTAACCATATTAAGTCTTCTAATTTATAAACATGGAATATCTTTCTAATTTACTTAGGTCTTTTTTATATTTCTTCCAATGTTGTTTTGTAGTTTTCAAGGTATATATGTTTTGCCTCTTTCTTTTTTTCCTAGATATTTGCTAGTTTGGGTGCTATTTTAATGGAATTGTATTAATTTACTCTTTTAAGTATTTGTTATTTTTGGATGTTACTGTAATAAAATGTTCATTGCATGTGTATGGAAGCACAACTGATTTTTGTGTGTTGACCTTGTGTTCAACTGTATTGTATTTGTTTTTTAGCTTTAGTAGTTGTTTTAGTAGGTTCTTTGTAATTGCCTGTAGGTAAAGAATCATGCCGTGTATGAATAAGGATGGTTTTATTTCGTCTTTTCCAATTCGGACGTCTTTGATATCTTTTTCTTACCTAGTAACTTCTGTTGGAACTTCTAGTAGAATGTTGACTAGCAGTGGTGAAAGGGAGCATCATCTTATTCCTGAACTTACAGGGAAAACTTTCAGTCTTTCTATTGAGTTTGGTGTTAGCTATAGGTTTTTCTTAAATGTCCATTTTCATGTTGAGGAGGGACCCTTTATTCTTAGTTTTGAGAGGATTTAAATTTTTTTTAATTACGAAGTGATTTTGAATTTTGTTAAATGTTTTTCTCTATCAATTGAGATGATTTTATATTTTTAACATGTTTTCTTGCTTTTCTTATGATTCCAGAAACCTAAGATTCCTGAAATAAATGCTACTTGGTTATAGTGTATAATCTTTTTAATCATCAGTTGAATTTGATTTGCTAGAACTTTTTTTTTTGAGGATTTTTGCATCTATAAATCAAAAGATATGGGGCCTACTTTTATTGCTCTTGTAATGATTTTGTCTGGTTTTGGTGTGTCAGGATAATTGCTGGCTTCAAAGGATGAGTTAAGAGGTATTTCCTATTTTTAAGAGTTTGAGAAGGATTATTATGAATTCTTCCTTAAATATTTCATAGCATTCACTAGTGAAGCCGTTTGATCCTGGACTCTTCTTTGATTTACCCCTTACTGGTTATATATTTTGCTATGGACTTATAAATAGGTTTTTTAAGGTTACGTTAAATTTTACTACAGTAAAGTTTTACAGTAAATTGATAGTTTATAGGCTCTCTAGTGTTTTTGTTTTCGCAGTTTCTTTGCACTCTAATATGAATTATTATTATTTTTTTGTGAGCTTTGGATTTAGTTTGCTCTTCTTTTTCTAGTTCCTTAAGGTATAAACTGAAGTTTATTTTTTATTTTTTATTTTTATTTTTTGTAGTGACAGAGCTTCACTTTATAACCCCTCGGTATAGTGTCATGGTGTCACAGCTCACAGCAATCTCTAACTCCTGGGCTTAGTAGATTCTCTTGCCTCAGCCTCCTGAGTAGCTGGGACTATAGGCGGCTGCCACAATGCCCAGCAATTTTTTGTTGCATTTTGGCCAGGGCCGGGTTTGAACCCAACCACTCTCAGTATATGGGGCCGGTGCCCTACTCACTGAGCCATAGGTGCCGCCCTGAAGTTATTTTGATATCTTGTTTTCTTTATGTAGACATTTGTAGGTAAAAATTGTCTGTGCCCACTGTTTTGGATACATTCTTTCCGTTTTGGAATGTTGTGTTTCATTTGCATTTATTCAAGTATTTTCTAATCTCTGTTGTGATTTTTTTTTAAACCTATTGATTGGTTAAACATGTTTAACTTCCACATATTTGTGAATTTTTCAGTTTTCCTGTTGGTGAGTTCTAATTTGATTCTGTTATGATTGGAGAAGATGCTTTGTAAAATTACATTATTAAATTTGTTGAGACTTGTTTTGTGGCCTAACATTTGGTCTGTCCTGGAGAATGTTCTACATGCCTACATTTGAGAAGAATTTATTCGGCTGTTGTATGGAGTATTCTGTATCTGTCTGTTATATCTAGTTGATTTATAGTATTGTCCAAGTTCTCTGTTGCTTTGTTGTTCCACTGTCTAGATGTTCCTCCTTTATTCAAAGAGGGGTACTGAAGTCTGTGATATTGTGGAGCTATTTATTTCTCCCTTCAATTCTGTCAAAGTGTGATTTAAATAGTTTTGGAGCTCTGTTGTTTAGTGGATGCATGTTTATAAATATGTCTTTTTTTAATTCTTTTTACCACTAAATAATCACCTTTTCTCTTTTAACATTTTTTGATTCTATGACTATTTTATATATCATTGTAACTCCCAGATATCTTTTGGTTGGATGGACTTTTATCTATCCTTTCACTTTCAACCTATATGTGTCCTTGGATGTAAGTGAATCTCTTTTAGACTGTATATTGATGGTCCCTGACTTAGGTTAGGTATATTAAATGCATTTTCAATTTGAGATATTTTTAGCTTATAATGGTCTTGTTGGGACATAGTCGATCATAAGTTGAGGACAGTCTGTGTTGTTGTGTCATGTTTTCTCTTCTCTTCTGCCATTCATTTGGTAAATTTAGTTACATTTATGTTTAAAGCGATTATAGCTAGGCAAGGAACTCTGCCATTTTGCTATTTGTTTGCTGTGTGTGTTTTCCCTTCCCTTCTCTCAGTTACTCCAGTACTGAAGGAGAGTCTTCTTTAGTGTTTAATTTTTTTTTATAGTGTATCTTTTTATTTCTTACTCATTTCTTTTTCTGTATACATTTCAGTTATTTTGTTAGTGGCTACTCTGGAGATTACAGTTAACATTTGGATTTGAGATGATTGAGTTTGAATTGACACTGATTTGATTTTGAGACCATATGAAACCTCTGCTCCTGTGTAGCTCCATTCTTCCTTTTTATGACATCATTTTCACAGGTTAGCACTTTGCACATTGTGTGCCCATTAATCTAGATTTGTAATTGTTTTTATGATTTTTTTAAAATCCTAGAATAATAAAAAGAGGAGTTAAAAGCCAAAATTACAACATTACTGATTTTATTATTGTGTCATATCCTTTCATTGCAGCTTTAGGGTTCCCTTTAACCTTTTATGTAGGGTAGATCTATTAGTGCCAAACCCTTCAGTTTTTGCTCATCTGGAAGTATCGTAATTGTGCCTTCATTTTATTTATTTTATTTAATTTTTTCTTCTTTAATTTAGAAGGATAGTTTTGCTAGACAGACTTCTTGGTTAATGTTCTTTGGTTTTTTTTTGTTTTGTTGTTGTTCAGCACTTATATCATCTTACTGCCTTTTGCCTCCATGATTTTTGAGGAGAAATAACTGTTAATCGGTTATGTATCTTTTATATGTGGTGGGTAGCTTCTTGCTGCTTTCAAGATCTTCTTTGTTTTGACTTTTGACTGATTATAATGTGTCTTTTTTAAGTTTATCCTAATTGGTGGTCTTTGAGCTTTTTGGATGTGTAGATTTGTGTCTTTTATTACGTTTGAGAAGTTTTGGGCCATTATTTCTTTCAGTGTTTTTTGGTCTCTTTCTTTTCTTCTTTTTTTTTTTTTTGTGGTCCTCCTGAGAGTCCCATATTGCCTGTTGGTCCTCTTGATGGTCTCTCACTTTACACACTGTTCATTGTTCTTCATTTTTGTTTTTTGCTCCTCAGACTCAATTTTAGTTACCCTATATTCAAGTTTTTTGGTTCTTTATTTTGTCTTCTCAGATTTTCCCTTGAACTTATCTGCACATAGTCCCCAACTTAAGATGGCTTAGCTAATGATTTTTTCACTTTATAGTGGTGCAAAAGTCATACACATTTGACAGAAACTTGCATTACCCACACAACCATTCTATTTTTCATTTTTCATAGTAGTATTCAGTAAATTACATGAGCTATTATAAAATAAGGTTTGTGTTGGATGATTTTGCCCAGTTGTAGGCTAATATAACTATTTTGAGCCTGTTTAAGGTAGGCTAGGTTAACTTATGATACTGGGTTAGTTTGGTGTATAAGATGCATTTTTGACTTAACATTTTTCTGTTTATAATAGGTTTATTGAGATGTAATTCCTTTGTAAATTGAGGCATCTGTGGTGACGTTTTCATTTTAGCCATTATACTCTTCAACTCCAAAATTTTTTTTTTTAATTTTTTATCTCTATGTATATTCTCTGTTCATGTACTATTTTCCTGATTTTCTTTCATTCTCTTTTCATGGTTTCCTTTGGTTATTTGAGTTTTCATGGTTTCCTTTGGTTATTTGAGGTACTTAAGGTAGCTTATAGTGTCTTTGCTTAGTAAGTATAATACGGTGTTTTCCTTTTCTGGGTATGTGTTATAAATTTTTTGTAAAACTTAGTGCTTTGGGTAGTATAATGTGGTAACTATGGAAATTAGATCCCCCCTCCTCACTAGGATTTGCTGTTGTTGATTGTTGAGGGTTGTTTTTTCCCATTTGTTTACTTACTATATAGAGGGCAGAATTGCATCCTCCCAAATGGTTTATCAGTTTCTAATGCCCAGCACCTGTGAATGTAACCTTATTTGGAAATAGGTTCTTGGCAGAGGCTGTCAAGTTAGAGGTGTTCATGCTTAATTAGCATTACCTTAATCCAGTGATTGGTATCTTTAAAAGAAAAGGAAATTTTTTCTTTTAAAAAAGAAAGACTCTGAAAGCAAGATACTGGAGAAGACAGGTGTAAAGAAGAGAATGGCATGTGATGACATCCTCTTAGTTGTACCCACCTAAGTGTAAACTTTCTGTAACATGGTGTGGCAAATGGTGGTGGAAGATTATAATAGCTGAGATACTGTAGACATTCCCTGTTCTCATCAAGTCTTAGTGGAATTTTTTTTTTTTTTTTGCAGTTTTTTGGCTGGGTCTGGATTTGAACCCACCACCTCCTGCATATGGGGCCGGCTCCCTACCCTTTTGAGCCACTGGCACCTCCCATCTTAGTAGATTTTTTTGGACACAGAGTCTCAGTATGTCACCCTAGGTAGAGTGCTGTGGCATCACAGCTCACAGCAAGCTCAAACTCTTGGGCTTAAGCAATTCTCTTGCCTTAGCCTCACAAGTAGCTGGGATTACAGGTGTCCGCCACAATGCCTGGCTATTTTTTATTGCAGTTATTGTTGTTTAGCTGGCCTGGTCCAGTATTGAACCTGCCAGCCTCGGTGTATGTGGCTGGCGCCGTAACCACTGTGCTACTACAGGCTCCAACCTTAGTAGATTTTTTTGAATAAATGGTTTTCCATTTGCTGTGTACCCTTAGGTCAATTTCCAGAGATTTTATAGTTTTCACCAGTTGTTTCACTGGTGGGTTTGCTGGGGAGGTTTCCTAAGCTCCTCATCTAGTTATTCTAGAAATCCTGCCTAATGCTTGTTTTTTTAATGTTTATTTTTATTGTTACAAGAGGAAGTGCTTATAAAATTGTGTTAAACATGAAAGACTTTTTAGTTTTTCATTGATTAAGCATTGTAGCAGTTTATAATTATTTTAATTTTAGATTTTATCAGCAAATACAACAAACATTAGCTTTCTAACATAGAAATCAACATGTAAATAGGATTCTTTGTGAGGAATCATTGCTTGGTTTCATTGATGTGAATGGACTGCAGTCAGAAAATGCAAAGTGAGGTTATTTTCATTAATTTTTATTTTACTGTTTTGAATTTGAAATTTTTTTTTAAATTGTATTGATTCCTAATTTCTGCCTTGTCCTTTTTCATGCAGATTAGAAACCAAAATAGATTCATTTCATATTACTGGCTTACCAGATAATTCAGAAAAACCCCGCCTCCTTTCTTCATTGGATGATGCTATTTCACTCTTTCAAATTACATTTGAGATAAATCCTTTAGATGAAACTGCTGATCAAAGGTGTATCATAGAAGCCGAACCATTAGAAATGATATATGATGCAGTAAGCATTTTTTTAATTATCAAGTTTTAATGTAATTCAGTTTTCCTTTGAATTTGTACCTCACATCAACAATATTTATTTTAACAGAGGACAGTGAATAGTATAATAGATTTCTTCAGACCTCCAAAGGAGGTGCATATATCACAGATCACTTCAGTGACTTTGACAAAACTTGAAGAATTTCGGTATAAGACAGCAACAGGTAAATGTCATTATAATGTTGGTGAATTAAACACTGTACCCTATGTTAATCTGTATACTTATGGTAAAATGTACATTAAATTTATTATATTTCTTGACTCATTACATCTTAAAAACTAATTTGGTGCTTTTAGGTTGGTTTGTTTCTTGCTGAATGATAATCATGATTGTATTGGCTCTCATGTGCTCCTCAGGATCCACCACTGGAGAGCCAGGTGTTAACGCCCTTCTTCTTCTCTTATCACTCTCCCTCCTTGCACCCCCAAGTTTGGCTTGTGGTTTTTGTTGTCAGTAACCCACTGCGTAAGGTCGTGATCTCTTAAGATGAGACTCTCACAAGAGTTGATTGTGTGTGAGCTTTCTGTTTCTTTCTGGAATGAAGTCACTTAAATTTCTTTATTGAATTAAAGAATATTGGTAAGGTCTGCTTTGTCCCTGAAATTCTTAGAGCTGACTGCAGGAAGCTAGTTGAGGGCTGCCCTACCGGGTACTGCTTCAGGACAACTTCAGGGAGATAGTTGTTCAGATGCCCTTGTCCCAACCCCTTGTTAATTTTAATCAGCTCTTTAAGCTGTTACCCATTTTCTGTAATTGCACAACTGCTTACTTTGATGTTTGCACATCAAAGAAGAGGCAGGTGTTAGAATGGATCTAAAGATACAGTGGAGTGAGGCTGATGGAAAGTGAGAGTGAACATGTATTTTTTAATAATAAATTCTTTAAAGGTTGAAATACTGATCTTCCTACATTAAGCCTTCTTACTTTAATTCTTCATAATAGTATACGATTAATATGGAGTCACAAAATATGAAAAGGTTTCTTTTGGGGATTTGACTTTTGATGAAATATGGGTCAGATCATAGTAGTTCCATATAGAAATATCACAAACTGTTCAAATATCATTAAATGTTCTGAATCAGTTCTATTATAAAATTATAGTGTGACAAAGGATTTTGGTTTAATCACTTCTCTTCAGTTCTTTTGGGACTTTTCCAAACTAAGACCTGTTCTGAATAAAATGTTTAGTTGGACTGCATGTAGTCTTTGAGTGCAGCATGCAGATGTATACATTACTATATCACTTACATTTTTTCATCTACCCTCTCAGAATTTTATGTGTTGGCTTGTTAATAGTTATTTTAATTTTCTTATTATAATTCAAGTTTACAAAAATCTTGCCATCATGATAGTTCTTATGTAGGTTTGTTTATTTACTTTTATTTTTTGCTTTTCAGATTTTTTTTTTATTAAATCACAAACGCATAGATCACGTATACTAATGCATTTATGGGGTACAATGTGCTGATTTCATTTAGAATTAGGAAAGCTTACATCATGCTGGCTAATATAGATCTCATCTCATTTACTTAATTATTGTGTTAAGACATTTATACTCTATACTAATAGATCTGAAATGTACCCTTGCATTATGCACCATTGGTGTGATCCCACCATTCATCCTTCCTTGATCTGACCTCCCCCTGCCCATCCCTTCTTCATCTTGGGCTATAAGTTGTGTTCTATTCTTCCTATGAAAGAATGAGTGATTGTAAATTGGTTTCGTAATAGTACTGAGTACATTGGATATTTCTTCTTACATTCTTGAGATACTTTTATTAAGTAGGATATGTTCCAGTTCCATCCACATAAATGTAAAAAAGGTAAAGTCGCCATTGTTTTTAAGGCTGCATAATATTCCATGGTATACATATACCACAATTTATTAATCCATTCATGGGTCGATGGACACTTGGGCTTCTTCCACGACTTGGCTATTATGAATTAAGCTGCAGTGAACAATCTGGTGCAGATATCTTTGTTATAAAGTGATTTTTTGTCTTTTGGATACATACCTGGTAGAGGAATTGCAGGATCAAACAGCAGGTCTACTTTTAGATCCCTGAGTATTCTCCATATTTCTTTCCAAAAGGGACATATTAGCTTGCATTCCAACCAGCAGTGCAGAAGTGTTCTCTTTTCTCCACATCCATGATCAAAACAGCATAGTATTGGCATAAAAATAGAGAGGTAGACGTATGGAATAGAATTGAGAACCAAGAGATGAACCTAGACACATATCATCATTTGACCTTTGATAAGCCTATCAAAAATATAAATTGGGAGAAAGATTCCCTATTTAACAAATGGTGCTGGGAGAATTGACTGGCAACTTGTAGAAGACTAAAACTGGACCCACACCTTTCACCATTAACAAAAATTGACTCTGACTGGACAAAAGATTTAACCTTTAAGGCATGAAGCTATAACGATTCTTGGAGAGAGGGCAGGAGAAACTTGAAGAAATTGGCCTGGGAGAATACTTTATGAGGAGGACCCCTCCTGGCAATTGAAGCAACACCAAAAATACATTACTGGGATCTGATCAAACTAAAAAGTATCTGCACAGCTAAGAACACAATAAGTAAAGCAAGCAGACAGCCCTCTAATGGGAGAGGATATTTGCAGGTTATGATTCTGACAAAGGTTTGATAACCAGAATCCCCAGAGAACTCATACTTACTTATAAGAAAAGAACAAGTAATCCCATTTCATTGTGGGCAAGGGACTTGAACAGAAGCTTCTCTGAACATAATAGGTACATGACACAACAGACACAAGAAAAAATGCTCATCATCTTTAATCATCAGAGAAATGCAAATCAAAACCAATTTGAGATATCATCTAACTCCTGTAAGATTGGCTCACATAACAAAATCCTAAAACTATTTACTTACTGTTGTTTATGAAATAAGGTATACTTCTTTTTGAGTGTCAGATTTTTTTAAACTTCATATATCAAAATATCTTTTACTCACTCAACCTGATTTGATGGCTGCTTAATTTGTTAGGTATGTCTGCTCAGTTTTACTCAACTTGAGTTTATGGGTTAAAAAAATTTTTCTTGAGGAATCACTTCAATTTTACATTCAGTTAAATTAAGTGTGTGTATATATATTAAATTATATATATTTATTATATAAATTAAGCGTGTGACTAAAATTTTAAATTGTTATTGGAAATATTTTGCTAAAATAATTTTAAAATCACTACTAATTTTATATTATTTTAAAATTATCTTATCAATTCATATATTTAGTAATACTCATATCTCTTTAATTTGTGAAAAGTATTTATTGTGAAGATTTAAATTTCCTACAGGTCTACTGTATATTATTGAAACACAGAAAATTCTTGATCTCAAAATTAATTTGAAGGCATCATATATTATTGTCCCACAAAATGGAACTTTTAGCCTTACATCAAATCTGCTTCTTTTGGATCTTGGTCATCTAAAGGTATCTACTAATAATATTTGACTTATGACATGGCATTTAGGGTGTTTCCTCGTTTAAAATGTATTTTTTTTAGACAATTTGATTAGGTTTATTGATTTTTTTTTAGATTTATGATTTGATACTAGCATTTAATAAATCTTCCTTTCTGGTGAGTGAAATAAAGTTTCATTTAACTAGGTGGCTTTCCTACATTTCTAAAAGCAAAGTGACCAATTACATTCTGTAGGTCAGGATTGAATCTAAGAATTATTTTTATAGAATTGGAGAGTCATACTTGAAAAGTTTATTTCCTTCTCAATTTAGATCTATTATTTTATTAACCAAAGTGTACAGAATAGGAGAGAATTTGGACGTAATCAAATTTCATTTTCTGAAATTTTTGTAGATATTGATATTTAAATATTATTAAGTCATTCCAAGTCGAGAGATGAACTTGTATTAAGTCATTTTCATCTTCTAATTATGTACTTTCTAATTTAAAAATTTAATTATTAGTAGGGAATAATTTTTTTCCTGTATTTTAGATTTGTAGTGTTCAATATAGTACCCGTTAGCCACATATGGTTATTTAAATTAATTAAATTAAAAATTAATTTTTTTTTTTTTTAGTCACATTATCCACACTTAAAGAATTTAATAGTCAGAAGTGGCTAGTGCTACTATATTTGACAGGCTAACTTTAGAATATGTCCATCGTTGTAAAGTTCTGTTGGATGGCATTGCTAAATCATTAAATGTACAGGAATACCAATAATGATTTAAAGACTCAAGAGGGATGGATATTAGAATGGTTTTTTTAAATATTTAACAAACATGTTCCTTTTCTTGTTAACATCCTCCTTTCTTTTTTTCTTTTTTTTTTTTTAGCACATGTTAATTATATAGACACCCACTGGGTGTGTGTGTGTGTATATATATATATATATATAAAATGATAAAATTTATGCAGCTAATTTTTTATATTTGAATTTGGTTATTGAATTGGTTTAGGAGCAATTGTGGTATAGTAAAAAGAGTATAAGGTCAGGAGTAAGGGTATCTACTTTTGTGACTTCAGACGGTTTTCTTGACATAGTGCCTAAAGTTTCATTACAAACAGTAATTTTTATTGTTTTGACTGTCTACTACATGACCTATATTAAATAGAGGAAAACGTTGTTAAAAAATATATATATATATATAGTATGTACATATATATATTAAATATACATGTAAGATCTTTATAGTATATTGCTGTAGACTGACTTCCAGGATGCTCAAGTAAAAAAAAGTTGTGTGCATAGTATGCCCAGAAAGTACAGATACAAAATACAGATGTAAGTGTAACTTGCCTGGTTTCACGTAAATGGCAGAGTTGGGACTAAAATTGAGCTATCCTAATATTTAATCTTAGACTCCTTTTACTTCTTATTATAAATATCTGTCATTGTGCCATAGACATATTTTATAAGCTAAATTTGTGTCTTGATCTTCTTACTGAGAAGGTTTCTTACGATATTTTAACAATTTGTAGATGTATTATTCTGTAGTACCTTCTTGGTTCCTCTCTTTCCAAATAATTATATGGGGAATATTATTAAATATGTAAAATTCACTTTATCCCTGACTACTTATTTTACATCTTATGGATAAGGACCTTCTAATAGCCTTGTAGTGCATGTGAATTTGTGAGTTTATCCTCTCCTATTAAATTTTTATATTATAGGTCTGAAAGGTAAAAACTTGATACTTATACTTTGAAGTATTTTCCATAGTCTAAACTATTAAAATTAACTTCAAGGTGACAAGTAAAAGTCGTTCAGAATTGCCGTATATGAAGCAAGGTGGGGCTAATCGTGAAGAAATAATGCATAGAGCTTATGATTCCTTTGATGTTCAGCTTACAAGCATACAGCTGCTTTACAGTACAGTTGGTAAGTATAAATACATTTTTTGATGAAATGAGTAATTAGAGTTTTTCGGTTTTTTTTGAGACAGAGTCTCACTGTGTTGCCCCTGGGAGAGTACTGTGGCTTCACAGCTCATAGCAACCTTCAACTCTTGGGCTTTAAGCACAACTCTTGCCTCAGCCCCCCACGTAGCTGGGACTACAGGCAGCTGCCACAACTCCCCACTATTTTTTGTTGCAGTTGTCATTGTTGTTTAGCTGGCCTGGGCAGGGTTTGAACCCGCCACTCTTTGGGTATGTGGCTGGTGCTGTAACCAATGTGCTATAGGCGCCAAGTCAGTAATTAGGGTTTTAAATACTTTATAGACCTTCCTCTTAGATGTGTTAGAACTTTTATGTTTTTGAATTAGAAGTGATAGTAAATATTGTCTAGTGGTTCTGAACCAAGAGATATTCAACAGTGTCTAAAGACATTTTTGATTATTGTAGGTGAAGAATGAGGGGCACTCTACCATCTAGTGGTTGGAGGTCAGAGATAATTTTAAACATCTTACAATGTATAGGCCAGCCCCCCACAACACTTACCTGGCCTAAATATCAGTAGTACTGAGGTTGGGAAATCCTGATCTATACTAGTATTTTCCAAGCTTTTACCAAAGTTGGCACAGATTGAAAATGATATTTGTATTACACAGTTGAGTAACCAGAAGAGACTATTCAAGACCTGAGACAATCAGCCAAGGGACTGTGACAGTTCAGGCCATAGACAGCTACAGAAAGACCAAGGAGGTCATTATGTTAGGCATATACCTGTATACCTGCATCCCATTCACTATCGTGTATAATCAGGAGTCTCTGATCTAGAGTGAGTTTTTTAGGTGACAACAGAGATTTACTTGACAAGAGCTGTTCAGCTTTCTTTCCAGTCTGTGATACTGCTCTGAATTCCTAGAATGTTAGTGAATATTCAGATAATTCAGCAGAGTTGAAGTTATTTTATATATTGTGTATGGGGTCAGATTTTAGTGATCCAAACTGATAAAAGGAGAAACAATGAGAATCTATGATAATTGTTACTAAAATCATTCATTTATATAGGACTGAAACATTTTTACTTTTTAAATTACATTTGCTTTTGGATAATGAACATGGTTTCCATTGTTTGTTATATTCTAGTTGTTGTGGAATAAGCCCAGATGTATAGTAGATCTCCAAAACAAATTGTTTTCATAAGTCATGAAATTCTTTTTCAGGGAAAAAAATTGAGTGTATTTGAATTATACATTTTGTTCACAAGTTTTCAAAGTCCACAAATCACACTTAATATTTATGACATTGAAATGCTGAAATAATTTTGAGAAGGTTTCATTGTTATTTTCTGAAGATTATTGAAATTCCTTGGGTGGTTTTTGATAAAAAGTGTTTTTAAGTAATTGAATTTTCTGTTTTTGGAGCAGGGTTTTTTTTTTTTTTGACATGATTGTTTTAAATAATTATTATAGAATGTCATGATAAATACTGAAACATATGCTTCCAAAAAATCTTGGTATTTTTGAATTTATAACATGGGAAGTGAAGGAATTAGTTATCTCAATACTGGTAGAATTAAAAGAATTAAAATAAAGTCCCCTGTACCACCTATCTCTAAGAGTATAATGTTTCCTTGATTTGGTTTTCCTTAACTGGGATCTTATCTGACTCAAAGAATTATTAAGTTCAAATGAGGTAGTGTGTTGAAAGTGCAATATATTATTGCATCCCGTTAATCTTGTTAACACATTTTTAAAGTTTGTTCTTTCTGATTATAAATCCACCTATTTTAGAAAATCTGAGCAATTTAGAAAAACAAATAGATGATCCTTTATCTTACTGTTTCCACATGGACACTTGATATTTTGGTGCATATCCTTTTAGTGTTTTTCTTTAATGTATATGCTTATGAGTGTATGGGATATGCTTATGTGTGGAAGTAATTGTAGATGTGTTTTTTGACATAATTTATATAGTTTTATATCTAAATTGTTTTTTCATTTAACTAGTAATATTTTGGCCACATGAATTCATGACTTTTATTGTCTATTATATTCAAGGCAATGCTGTCAGTTATTTAACCATTCCCTTATTAAATATTTAGTCTTGTAACACTTCAGTGTATGTCGCCAAGAGCCCACATGTTAGTAAATCTGGATATGAATTTCAGTTTTATCACTAGCATATATATCATAGGAAAATTATAAATTCTTCTAAGTCTTGCTTTTTAAAAAAAATTTAAAAATTTTCTTTTTAGAGTAAGGGTCTTGCTCTGTGGCTCAGGCTGGAGTGCCGGGGTGCAATGACAGCTCATTATGGCTTTGAACACCTGGTCTCCTAAATAGCTAGGTTATAGGCATGTGCCATTGCACCTAGCTCATTTTAAAAAAAAAATTGGTAGAGATAGGTTGGGGGGATGGGAAACGTCTCTTTGTGTTGCCCTTTCTGGTTTTAAATTCTGGCCTCAAGCAGTCCTTCTGCCTTGGCCTCCCAAAGGCTGGGATTATGAGCGTGAGCCACTACACATAGCTTGATTCTTTCTTTTCTAAAGTGGGATTATATATATCATTTTGAGAATTAAAATGTAAACATTGCCCAGACTGTACCAGTCATAAATCTTGAATACATGGTAGCTTTTATTAGTTGCTATTAAGGAATCTCACATTCTCCTACCTTTTCCTTCACTGTTTTATAGCCATATTGTTTTTTGGGTAAGGTAACTGGTTTGCATAGTGGATTATCAAAGTATGCACAGTAGATTTAATAACCTGCATATTTATATGTACCTGGTAACACACAAATGTGACATTAAGATTATCTACATATGGGAAGATTTCTCCATACAGTATGTGACTATGAAATATTAATAGTAATTTTAGGTTTTGTGTGTTATTTAACATGAACTATTTTTTGTAATTAGGTGATAATTGGAAAGAAGCACGAAAACTGAATGTATCTAAGCAACATATTTTGGTACCCATGCATGTCAATGTGGAACTCTCTAAGGCTATGGTTTTCATGGACATAAAGATGCCCAAGTATGTATTATCTGCTTCTTGGGATTGTGGATTTTCTCAGCAATTCTGTAGCTAAGGAAACACTGTATTTATTTGACTCTTCCTTGTGTATATCCTAAAATAAATATAACATGAAATTTACTATTTTAATATCTCTAAGTATATAATTCAGTGGCATTAGGTACATTACATTAGCACTATTGTGCAAATCACCACCGCCATCCATCTCTAGATCTTGATCTTCCAAAGTGAAACTCCATACCCATTAAACATAACATATCATTCTGCCCTGCCCTCAGCTTCTGGCAACCAGTATTTAATCTTCTGTTCTATGAATTTGACCATTTTAGGCACCTCATGTAAGTGGAATAGTAACAATAGTTGTCCTTTTGTTTCTAGGTTGCTTTGCTTAGCAGTGTCTGCAAGGCTCTTTCATTTTGTAACATACGTCAGAATTTCATACATAATTAAGAAATATACTGTTTTTATTTATCCTTCTATCAATGGACATTTGGTACACTGGCTGATGTAATGATGCTGCTATGTACAAGTACTTATTCTAGTCTCTGCTTTCAATTTTTGGGGGGTATATGATCAAAATAGAATTGTTGGATCATATTATGAGTCAGAATTTTTGTTTTTGAGGAACACTGTGCTGCTTTTCATAGCAGCTGCCATATTTTACATTCCTACCAGCAATGCACATGGGTTCCAATTTCTCGGTCGCTGCTCCAACATTTAGTATTTTCTGTTTTTATTTTAAATAGTCATTTTAGTAAGTGTGAGTGGTATCTCATTGTAATTTTGATTTGCATTTCTTTTTTTTTTTTTTTTTTGAGACAGAGCCTCAAGCTGTCCCCCTGGGTAGAGTGCTGTGGCATCTCAGCTCAGAGCACCTCCCACTCCTGGGCTCAAGCGAGTCTCCTGCCTCAGCCTCCCAAGTAGCTGGGACCACAGGCACCTGCCACAATGCCTGGCTATGTTTTGGTTGCCCCCGTCATTGTTGTTTGGCGGGCCGGGCTGGATTCAAACCCACCACCTTAGGGTATGTGGCTGGTGCCTTAGCCACTTGAGCCACAGGCGCCGAGCCTGATTTGCATTTCTTTAATGCTTAGTGATATTTAATATCTGCTCATGTGCTCCTTGGCCACTTAAATATTTTTTCCCCTCTTAATTTTTTATTAGATCATAACTATGTACATTAATGCATTTATGGGGTACAAGTGTGCTGATTTTATATACAATTTGGAATGCTTACATCAAACTGGTTAACATAGCCTTCACCTCACTTATTATGTTAAAACATTTATACTCTACACTTAATAGATTTGACATGTACCCTTGCAATATGGACCATAAGTGAGGTCTCACCAATTACCCTCCCTCTACCTAGCCTCCCCACTCCTTTCCTTTCCTCCTCCTCTTTCCTCCTTCTTCCTGGACTACAGTTGTTTTATCTTTCATATGAAAGTGTGGGTGATTATATTATGGTTTCATAATAGTACTGAGTACATTGGATAAGTTTCTTCCCTTCTTGAGATAGTTTACTAATAAGAATATGTTCCAACTCCATCCATGTAAACATAAAAGAGGCAGAGTCTCCATTTTTTAAGGCTTTATAATATTCCATGGTATACATATACCACAATTTGTTAATCCATTCATGTGTCAGTGGGCACTTGGGCTTCTTCCATGACTTGGCTATTATGCATTGGGCTGAAATAAACATTTTGGTGCAAATTTCTTGGTTGTAAAGTGATTTTTGGTCTTTTGGATATATACCTTGTGGAGGAATTGCAGGATCAAACGGCAGGTCTACTTTAGTTCCCTAAGTGTTCTTTAAACTTCTTTCCAAAAGGAACGTATTAGCTTACATTCTCACCAGCAGTGCAGAAGTATTCCCTTTTCTCCACATCCACAACAACATCTGTAGTTAGATGATATCTCAAAGTGGTTTTGATTTGCATTTCTCTGATGATTAAAGATGATGAGCATTTTTTCATGTGCCTGTAGATCATGCCCCTGTCTTCTTCATAGAAGCTTCTGTTCAAGTCTCTTGCCCACAGTGAGATAGGATCACTTGTTCTTTTGTTATTAATAAGTTTGAGTTCTCTGTGGATTCTAGTTAGAGAAATTTGTACTCAAGGTCTTTGTCCATCTTTTAATCTGGTTGGGTTTTTTTGTTGTTTTTGAATTGGTGTAGTTATATATTTTGGATATGGACATTAACCTATTATTACATAATTTGAAAATATTCTCTCTCATTGCCTTCTCACTCTGTTGACAGTATCCTTTGATGCACAAAAGTTTCTAATTTTGATTAAGTGGAATTTATCTTTGTTGTTTACGCTTTTGGTATCATGTCTAAGAAATTATTAGCAAATCCAGTATCATGAAACTTTTTTCCTATATTTACCTTTAAAAAATTTATAGTTTTAGCTACTTAAGTCTTGGATCCAGTTTGAGTTAATTTTTCTATATGGTGTAAGACAAGGATACAGCTTCAGTTTTTTTGCATGGAGATGTCTAGTTTTCCTAATAGCATTTGTTGAAAAGATTGTCCTCCCCCCCCCCCCAATGGCCTTTGTACCCTTTTTGAAAATTATTTGTCCATCTATGGAAGAGTTTATTTCTGGGGTTTCTGTTCTGTTCCATTAATTTCTATGTCTGTCTTTATTCCAGCACCACACTGTTTAGATTACTGTAGCTTTGTGGTAAGTTTTGAAATCAGAAGTGTAAGTCATCCAACATACTTTTTGAAGGTTGTTTGGTTATTTGGGATCCTTTAATATTCCATATGAATCTTAGGAAGAATTTTTCTATTTTTGCAAAAAACATTTTTGAGAATTTGATATAGATTGCACTGAATTTGTATATCACCTAATTAATTTTAAGACAGAATCTCAGTCACCATGGGTTTAAGTGCTGTGGCATCACAGCTCACAGCAACCTCAAACTTGAGCTGAAGGGATCCTTTTGTCTCAGCCTCCCAAGTAGCTAGAACTTCAGGTGCCCACCAAAGCATCTGGCTAGTATTTCTATTTTTTTGTAGAGACGGGGTTTTTATTTTGCTTTGCTTGGTTTCCAGAGCTCAGGTGATCCACCGGCCTTGGCCTCCCAGAGTGCTGGGATTACGGGTATGAGCCATTGCATCTGGCCTATGTAACTTTAAATAGTATTGACATCTTAATAATATTGATGCTTCTAGTCCATGAATATGGGATGTTTTTTCATTTATTTGTGTCTTTAATTTTAGCAGCATTTTCTAGTTCTCTGCATAGTCTCTTGCTGACTTCGTTAAGCTTATTCTTTTTGATGCTATTGTAAATGGAATTGTTTTCTTAATTTTTGGGGGGATTATTTATTTTTAGTATTGAGAACTTAACTGATTTTTATGTTCTGCAACTTTGTGAATTTGTTTATTCTAACATGTTTAAGATTTTTTTACCTATAAGATCATGTCCCTGTATACAGAGGCTAGAATTTTCAATACTTTCTTAAATAGAAGTGGTTTAAGTTGACATCCTCCTTTTGATCCTGAGCACAGAGGAAAACTTTGATTGTTCCATTGTTGAGTGATACATTAGCTGTTGGTTTTGAATGACCATTATTATGTTGAGGTGGTTTCATTCTAGTTTGTGGAGTGTTTTTATTATGAAAGTGTGTTAAATTTTTTAAAATGGTTTTCTATATCAGTTGAGGTAATCACATTTTTTTTCTTTCATTATGTTAATGGAGTATATTATATTGATTGCCATATTGTATTCCAGGAATAATTCCATTCTATGAGTAATTCTATTCCAGGAATAAATCTATTTCAGGAATACATCCTTCTGGTCCAAGAATAAATGGAATATAAGCTTTTGAATTCAGTTTGCTATTTTTCTTGAGTTTTGCATTAATATTCTTTGGGGATATTGAGCTGTAGATTTCTTTTCCTCATATATCTTTGGCTTTGGTATCAGGGTAATGTTGTCTACATAGGACGAGTTAGGAAGTATTCTTTTCTCTTTTAATTTTAATTACTTGGTAGAATTCACTACTAAAGGTATCGTATCTTGAGTTTTTCTTTGTTGGGAGATGTTTGATTACTGATTCAATCTTCATAGTAGTTTGGTCTATCCAGACTTCCTGTTTCTTCATAATTCAGTGTTGGTAGGTTTATATTTCTAGGAATTTGTTCCATTTAGATTATCTAATTTGTTGGTGTAAAAATTGGTTATAATACCCTCTTAATTCATTCTGTTCTGTAAAATCAATAATAATGTTCTCACTTTCATCTCTGATTTTACTTGTCTTTTTTTTGTCCTAGATCTAGCTAAAGGTTCATCATTTTTGTTGGTCCTTTTGAAGAATCTTCTCTTGGTTTTATTATTTTTTTCTCTGTGTTTTTGTGCTTCCTTTTATTTATCTCTGCTATCATCTTTGTTATTTCCTTATTTCTGCTAGCTTTAGTTTGTTGTTTCCTATAAATTATACCATGTAGTATTTTCATTTTCATTTGTCTTAAAAGATATTTTCTAATCTTCTTTATTTCTTTGACCCATTTCTTGTTTAACAGTATGCTTTAGAAAACCATTTAATTAATTAATTAATTTTAGAGATGGGGTCTCACTTTGCCACTCAGGCTGGAGTGCAGTGGCATGATCACAGCTTACTGTATCCTCAAAGTCCTGAGGTCAAGTGATCTTCTGGCCTCAGATACCTGAGTAGGTAGGAGTACAAGTGTATTCTGCCACACCTGGCTAATTTTTAAGTTTTTTGTAGAGATAAGATCTTACTATGTTGACCAGACTCATCTTGAACTCCTGGCATCAAGTGATCCTCCAGTCTTGG
>CAUYQV010185914.1:0-20773 GCA_963574575.1 Galagoides demidoff
GCCCTCCCTTTCTTCCTTCCTTCCTTCCTTTCCTGCTTCCCTCCCTTCCTTTCCTCCTTCCCTCCCTCCCTCCCTCCTTCCCTCCCTTCCTCCCTCCCTCCCACCCTCCCTTCCTCCCTCATTCCCTTCCTTCCTTCCTTCCTTCCTTCTTTCTTTTCTCCCTTCCTCCCTCCCTCCCTCCTTCAGTTCCTTCCTTCCTTCCTTCCTTCTTTCTTTTCTCCCTTCCTCCCTTCCTTCTTCCCTTTCTCCCTCTCTTCTTTGAAAAAAGACACTCCTAGTGTTCAAGGTTTTTAGTCCACAGTTCTGGTTTGAAGCCAGCAGGAGAAAGTATTACATTCCTCAAGGGTAAGAGAAAGGAAAAACAAAGTCAAGAGGTCGATTTTATCAAGACCTTCTGGAATGCCCTAGATTGGCAGATCCCTTACTTTGTAAGATGATAGCTGATTGTATCTGAAGGGGAGGAGGAGAAGGTGATTTAGATCACGTCTCCTTGTCAGTAAACAGTTTCTCAGGGAGCATCGATGTGGCTAGTGCCACTGTTTGATTTCTTTTTTCCTTTTTTCTTTCCTTTTATTAAGTCACATATACATAGATCATGAATACATTTATGCCTGTGTGGGATTCCATGTGTTGATTTTTTGTACAAATTGGAGTGGTCACATCCAACTAATTATCATAGCTTTCACCTCATTTACTTAATCACTGTGTTAAGACTTGTGTTCTATGTTTGATGGATTTGACTCGTACCCTTGCAATATGCTCCATAGGTGTGGTCCCACCGTTTACCCTCCCTCTATCAACCACCCCCCTCCCATCTCCTTCCCCTTCTCTCCTTCATCCTGGGCTATAGTTGTGATTCATCTTTCATATGAAAGTGTAAGTGATTATAAATTGGTTTCATAATAGCACTGAATACATTGGATATGTTTTTATCCATCCTTGAGATACTTTACTAAGAAGAATATTTTCCAGCTCCATCCATGTAAACATAAAAGAGGTAAAATCTCTCCCATCTCCCTCCCCTTCCCTCCTCCATCCTGGGCTATAGTTGTGATTCATCTTTCATATGAAAGTGTGAATGATTATAAATTGGTTATAAATAATAGTACTGAATATGTTGGATATTTTTTTCCATTCCTGAGATACTTTAATAAGAGGAATATTTTCCAGCTCCATCCATGTAAACATAAAAGAAGTCTCCATCTTTTTTTAATGCTGCATAGTATTCCATGGTATACATACATCACAATTTATTAATCCATTCATGGGTCAATGGGCACTTGGGCTTCTTTCTTGACTTGGCAATTATGAATTGAGCTGCAATGAACAATCTGGTGCAAATATCTTTTTACAGAGTGATTTTTGGTCTTTTGGATCTATACCTAGTAGAGGAATTGCAGGATCAAATGGCAGGTGTACATTTAGATCCCTGCTGGTGTGGATGTGGAGAAAAGGGAACACCACTGTTTGGTTTCTATCTTGTCTTTTAGTCCCTGACACTTTGTGTGCATGCCCTAATTTTGGAAACCAACAGGAATTTGAGCTATTGTTGATTTGTTTACTGTTTCTTCTATCTTATGAAATCAACTGCTGTGGATCTTACCCCTTTAACTCTCTGTGTCTGCTGTTGCCTGTTTGGTCCACCCACCAGATAAAAGTGATTATCCTCTGTGCTGAACTCCTCAACTTCTTCTCCAACCCACATCTTTGAGATTGCTTCACACACACAATGTTTATTCACTGAATTTATTGGTACAGCCTTTCTATAAAATCAAAGGGACTCATAAGTATTAACAGCTCACTTTAGTGTAGACCAAATGGTCCAGACAAGTTCAGGTAGAGAAATTTATGCACGAATAGATGATGTGGTTTCAACTTCAATTGGGGAAAGTGCTCAGTCTGATTAGGATATGGGTGCAGTGGAAGGAGAAGAATTGACAATCAGGCTTCCTCAGTCATAGCACATCTGAGAACCAGAAGCTGACCTACTTTACAACCTCTGGTATAGAAGTCCCAGTGCTCTACAATTTAAAGCCCAAGGAAAAGACCAACTAGCAAGACTACATCACACGGGGCACCTCATTGAAAAATAACTATATAATTCAGAGTTACAAATTTACCCTGTTTCTAGTTTTGTTTTGTTTTTTTAGTTTCTAGTTACTAGAGAGAACATATGATTGGGCTACATTGTGTGTGCTTATAAGGTAAAGTCCTAGTTGAAATTCATTCCTTCACCCAGGAAACATGCCATATATGCCTAAACTGTGTCTGTTAGGTGGGTCTGTTTCTAATTTTATGTATAGATGAGGAATCCAAAACCAGAGAGTGGCAGCGATTTGCCTAAAGTCCTTTAGTGAATTAGGGGCTGAGCTGACTGGAACCCAAATATCCTGATTCTTGATCCAGGCCTCTTATCACCATGCCTTCCTGTTGTTTTTCTATGTACTAGATATTTAATTCCAATATTTATTGAGTACCTATTTTGAACCTATATCAGGTACAAAGATTTTACTGGTGAGAAAAGTAGACATTGACCTGACCCCTGTGAAGCTTGGAAGTGAAATGGAGGGTATATTCAAAAACCAAAGTAGAACAAACAAACAAGCAAAAAGTCCCTCATACCCACATCATATAAAGTGCTAGAAAGGACAGAATTAGGATACTGGAAGAGAGATGAGTAGAAGGGAACCATATAGATCAGGGAAAGGTCTCTCTGGGAAAATGTATTTGATGTGAGTTCTAAATAGTGAAGGAGGAGACAGGTAAATAAAAGGCACACAGAACATTTCTAGAATGGGGAATAACATGCATTAGACTCTCAAGAAACTACAGGAAATTCACAATAACTAGAGGGTAGCGAGGTATAGAAGTAGTGAACATATAATAAGGAAGTTAGGTGTAGGCCAAGCTCTATAAGGCTTTGTATAGACGATTAAGACATTCTTGCATTAATACCTTCATGCTACTGTGAGTCAAATCAAGATGTGAAGTATTTCTATCACCCCAAAAAGTTTCCTTGTATTGTTTTCAAGTCAATCCTGGCACCCCACGACACCACAATTCTGTATTTACTTATTGAAAGATATTTGCATTTTTTTCTTTCAGGATTCTAAATATATCATTCCATTGACTTTTGCCTATCTATAAAAAAATTAAGTGTCAATTATCTTTCATGTAATTGTTTCTCCGAATGTAAAGTGTCAATTTTTTGGAGGGAGGTTGTCTTCATAATTTTCTATTTATCTAATACTCACTATGATGAATCTAGATGATCCTTCATTTATTCTTCTTGGATTCTTTGACCTGTGAGTTGATAATCTTTCATCATTTAGAAAGAAATGTGAATGGTATCTCTTCAAAGATTTCTTTTGCCACTTGAGTCATGCGTATGTGAGAACATTTAGTGTTCTCCTACAAACCTCTGAAAATGTATTCGTATTATTTTTCCTTTTGTGTTTTGGTATATTCCATTGGCATGTCTCAATTCACTGATACTATCTTCTGTTGTGAATAAATTATTTACTTTAGATATTCTTTTTTTTATTATAATTTCCACTTGGTTCCTTTCTAGAATTTCAGTCTACCTGTTGAAATTCTTCATCTTTTCACCCATTTTTTCCTGCATTTTACACTAAGTGACTTAAAATAAATTTATATTATTTATTTAAAAATATTTGTTTGCTAGCAATGTATGAGTTATTGGGTTTAATTGTATTGACTTTTGGTTTACTTTTTTTAAGTTCACCATTTTTTGCTTCATTGCATTTCTTATCTTTTTACTGTTTCCCTTTTTTTTTTTTAATTTTTTAATGAGACTAAATCTGGTAATATTTAATTTTTTTCTCCCAAAGCACATGTACTTTTCTTCATCATGCATGTCCAGCAGCTGGGGTGAAGACGTGATCTTTTAGTTTCTACCCTGAGTTGAGCTATTATGAGGTGGTCATAGCTTTAATTAGTCTACCTTTGGCTTCAAAAGATAGGTAGATCTGTGTCTGCCCTCTTCCCAACTTTTCTTGCAGTGTTGTCAAGAGGTTGATTTCTTTGTTTTATCAACATTTCAGCAAGACATGGTTGAGTTGTAGCTGTGGTTTAGTTTCATCTTACCTCTGTATTTAACTTCAGTAAAGCTCTCTGAGAGAGTTGGAAAAATACTTGTTTGCTTTTGAACATCAACCTTCCTACAGTTTACTAGGTAAAATTCTATGGATGACAGTTTTCAGGTTGTAAGAGTTATTATGTGTTTGCAGTTTCCTGACTGTAATTTGTTACGCCAGTGCTTAGAGTCTTTGAAAGTCCAGCCAGTCTCTCCTTGACCAGCAGTCCTGCCCAGAGCTGACTTGCTCTTCTGTTTGTGTGTATACAAACTAGGTCTTTGACCCCCAACATGAACTCTGTACTCAAATATGAAGGTCTCTTCATCTCTGGAATTCAGTTTATTTAGATTTTTAAATGTCATTTCACTTTTGATGACTTTTAATAAAAACATGATCTATAGTTTCTCTGGTGTTTTCTTGTTACTGGGAGAGAACAGATAATCATTAACAACCTTCCCTAACCAGATTGGAAATGAAATACAGGTTTAAAAATTGTATGCTATGTTTATACAGATAATGAAATAAGTTAAAGGTAAGCAACAGTGAAATTAGATAAAGCAGTTAAGGGATTTCTTGGAATTTCCAGGTGAACGATACTTTGGGGTTTGTTCAGGATTGGTAAAAGTAAAAATGAAAAGATATTGAGAAAGTCAAGATACGTTTTGGTGGAAGGATGGACAGGACTTGAGGATGGACTTAAGGCAAAGAGTTAAGAGAAAAGACAGGTGCCAAAACTACTTAATGTGTGGCAGTATCAACAGTTAAACAATGATCTCACCTTCTTAGATAATGAACACGGAAATAGCAACAACAGGAGCAGAAGAAAAGGGTAGAGTCCAAGAGTTTAAGCCATGACCTCCTACGTCTAGACAACACTGACATAGCCAACCTTAGCTGTCAAGTGGGCAGTCTTGTTCAGAAAGCTGGACAGACAGCACAAATTTGGGAGTCACTTATGTATAAGATTATTTGGGAAAAAAATTAGGGATTGGAATGTGGCCATGATGGCTGAATTCTAGGAAATATCCTGTGGAGCTCAGAAGATTTTCATAAACACATGGATGGTCACTAAAATGTGTCAAACACAAGACCAATTGTGATTATCATATACCAAGTTTGCATTGATTTTTTTTCAATATTTATTTTGGACAAGTTATATGGATTGGGAATTTACTGACCTTCTAGGCCTTATAATCTTCTAGAAGTTACAGAAGTATGAAAATAGAAATATTTCCAATGCTAATTATCCTTACCCCTATGTCTATGTCTATATATAAAACATTAGATCTCTAAACAGCACTATTATATATATACGTATATATACATATATACACATATATATGTACATATATTTATATAACAACTCAGAGCTCAAAAGTCTTAATTGCATTTGCATAAGGTACTCTTTTTCAGATCATTTAAATTTAACAACTTTTATACTAATAAATATTTATGAGTCAAAAATTGCTAACTGAATACATTTAAGTAGTTTCTGTTTCCTTGTATTAAAAAGTCACTACAATTTATCTTCAACTCTCTGGAGTCTCTGCTACCCCTCATTACAGTCAATAAATTTCTTTAGTCAGTAATATGCTGTCTACTATCCTGAGTGTATCAAAATAAATTGCTTTGGATTTGCTGAGAGCTAACCTGCAGGTCTCTTTACCACTGGTCTCTGCATGAAACATGTTTTCCAATTCTTTGTGTAGAATATTTAAAAAAAATCTATAGGCCAGGTGCAGTGGCTCAATCCTGTAATCCTAGCACTCTGGGAGGCCCAAGAGGAAAGATATTTTGAGCTTAGGAGTTCGAGACCAACCTTAGCAAGCGAAAGATCCCATCTCTACTAAAAAATAGAAAAAATTGCTGGGAATTGTGACCCTCACTTATAGTACCAGCTACTGAGGAGGCTGAGGCAGGAGGACTGCTTGAACCCAGGAGTTTGAGGTTGCTGTGAGCTAGGCTAATGCTATGGCACACTAGCCTGGGTCAGCAGAGAGAGACTCTGTCTCAAAATAAATAAATAAATAATAAATAATCTATGTATCTTTTTGAAAAAAAAAGCTTTGTCTACCTTTCCCTTTCATTTGGTGATTTTGAAGGAAACCCTAGACATGAAATTCATTTTCATATTTTATTTTATTCATCAATGTTTTCAAATATTTATTTAACATCCAACTATCTCTGTTACCAACTATCTCTGTTATATTTTTGTCAATTGGTTTGTTAACATTGGGAAGAACATGAAAAACTTTCCACATCCATTTTTTTCTCATTATTGGTGTTGAACCACCTTCATTTTATTTTTTTATTATATCTTTTTTCTTCTTTCATCTCTTTTAACTTTTATTTCTTCTTTCTCTTCTGAATTGTAATTGTTTTGTTAAAGAAAATGAGCTACTAATCTTGCAGAGTTCCTCACATTCTCTATATTTTCAATACTCGTGGTTTGATTTAATGCTTTCTCTATCCTTGAATGTTCTACAATTTTCTAATAAATGCTTAGATTTTGAAGCTTGATCAAGTTCGAGTTTTGTTATGTCAGGAAGAATAGCTGGAAAAAGATGAAGTTTACCTTTGTCAGGAGGAGTAGCATGTCTGGTTATGACACTTGAGAGATGTTAAAATTGACAAGTATGTTCAGGTATCATTATTTTTTATAAAATTTCTAGTTAACATTATACCTAATGGCTTTAGTACTCACCTGAACCAATGCTGTTAGTAGTTTGCAATTTTTTTGTCATAGAGTGTATTTTCTAGTTTCCAAATATATGCAGATTTTCTTATCCCATATTCACTGATTTCTTGTATAATTTCACCATAGTCAGAGAACATGGTCTTTATAGCTATTTCAATTTATTTTTTACTAAGACAATTGACATATAGTAAAAGCACCATTTTAAGTATAAAACTGTGCAAGTTTTAGCAAATTTAGCCATGTAATCCCCATCACTACAACCAAGATGTAGAACAAGCACATCAGACTCAAAATTGTCCATGTTCCTTTAGAGCAATTCATTCCTTCACTCCAGGCCCCTGGCAACCTCTGATTTTTTTATTTTTCAGTCTCTCATTATTTCATCATGTAATGGAAGCATTCAGTATTCAGCCTCATGAATCTGGCTTCTTTTGCTTATTATAAGGCATTTGAAATCCATCTGTGTTGTGTGTTTCAGTAACTTATTCTTCTTTGTTACTGAGTATTACATTGAATGGACATACCACAGTTGACTTATTTGTTTGCCAGTTAAAGTAGATTTCAATCATGTCCTTTTTGTTGATTACAAATAAAGTTTCTATAAACACTTGTGCACATGTTTTTACATGAACATAAACTTTTATTCACTTTGGTAAATATCTAGGAATTGTATTGCTGGGTTGTATGATACATTTAAGTTTAACTTTATAAGAAGTTGCCAAACTTTTTCCAAAGTGGCCACGACATTCTTCATTTCTATCAGCAATGTAACAGAGTTCCAGCTAGTTCACATTCTTGGAACAAAAATATAACAAAACTAACATATTGTTAGATTTCTCTGTCTGTCTCTCTATCTACTTATCTATTCATCCACCCTGTCTATTCTAACTATTCTGCTAGATTGTGAAGAATCTCACAGTGGTTTTCACTTGCCATTCCTCAATGACTAATGATGTTGAGCATATTTTTATGTGCTTATTGACATTAATCTACTAATCTACTATCTACATTTTCTACTAAGTGTCTTTTCAAATCTTTTACTCATTTTAGGGGGTTTGCTAATTTTATTATTGAGTTTCAAGACCTCTTTGTATAGTCTCAACACAAATCCTCTATCAGAATTTAAAATGTATAAGCTAATAAATAGACAGTCTACTATATCCCCAAAGGAAAAAGAAATTCTAAAACTATATAATGCATTTATTGATGCCTATAATTCTGTCAACGGATGTTGTGACTTTGCTATAGATTGTTATGGACCAAATATGTCTACAAAGTTTTCTAAACATTTTAAATTTCTGCCATTTAGAAAGAGTACTCATTCACAAACTTCATTAAAATGCAGGCATGGATAAACAAATGTGGTGTATTCATATAATGGATTAAGCATTAAGCCACAAAAAGAATTAAAGTATTGGTACGTGTTACAACTTTTGACTTAGCATAAAGTTTTCATTATTTGAACATAACGTTGTCAGCATCAGACACAAAAAAATCAAATATTATATAACTCCACTTAACTAAAATATCCAGAATAGGTAAATCCATACAGGTAGAAAAATCTTTAGTGATTGCTACAGTCTGCAGAGAGGGGAAAATGGAAAATAACTGTTTACAGGTAAAGGGTGATGTAAATATTCTGGAACTGTATAGAGATAGGATGACACAATCTTGCAAGTGTGCTAAAGTCACTGCCTTTTACCCTTTGAAATTGTTACCTTTATATCATGTAAAATTTACCTCCATAAAAACAAATAAACAACCACCAACAAAAACATCAGTGTAATTTATCTAAACACTCAGAAGCCATGAGCATTCAGTCCCATACAAAGTCCACCTGACAAAACAGACAGACTTCTACTGCCCAACCTGCTTTTGGTCCCACATTGTCCTCAGGAATCTGTCCTCATTGTATGAACTTCCTACCTTAAGGACTCTGAGCTATATAGTGGAAGAATAATATCACATATTATTTTTTTGGTTTTTGTTTTTATTAAGTCGTAACTGTACATGTTGATACATTTATGGAGCTCAATGTACTGATTGGATATAAATGTAAAAATGCTACATTGAACTGACTTACCTAAAATGCATGATGCAATGGTACATTTCAAAACTATTAAGAAAAGAGTATAATTGTCTTACCACGACAAATAAGTAAGCGAGGGGATGGAGGTATTAATCTCGTAGTATTTTAAATCTCTCTCTCTCATAATGTGTAGGTCTGTGCTGGAACTTGGTGTAGTGTCAGTCCTAAAATTAAGGCCTGGTATTACGTGCTGCTTTGACCTCTGGTAAAACTATGACATCCTTGAATAGACGAACCGCAAGTCCTCCTGGCACTCTCTGTTCCTGTGGGTAGGGTCTCCCAGCCAACAACCTCTTATCAAGGGACCAGGCACAGGTCCTGTTATCCCTGAGAAGCAGCCTTCAGTTCTCTGCCAGCCTCTGCATAATTGTTCACATAAGCCAGAGAAACACTCCACCCTTTTGATACTGAAAAGCTTCCCACAGCTTTGGTTGTTCACTCTGATCCTGAGTTATAAACTTTTAGTCTTCTGCTTAAAAGTCTCCTCCTTTGGAGTAAAGACCTCTGGGAATCTCTCATGTCACAGATACCCACAGTCTAAATCAAGGTAACAGAAGTCCGCACACAGTAAAGGCCTCACTCTAAGACCCCCCCAGCACACTCTGTCCCCATAGGAGTTCCTCGAATTACTGGTCCTCCTTTCACAAGACTGAGTACTTCTAAAAGTCATTCACTGGAATTTCCACTGCCCCTGCAGGCCCCCAACAGTTGGCTAAATTGAGTAACAGGCTCCTCAGAGAACTCCCATGTAAGTGACAAAGTAGTAAGTGGACCATTATCTGGGTGTCACTTCTGCCAAGTGACAGTCTCAGTTCACATTCATGCTCCCTGAGCACGAGCGGTCCCAACATCAGTGCCACACAGTTCCCCAAGTATTCCTTGCTGGACATAAAGGGGGACACCTCTAAGGTTCTTGTTTCTGACCACTGCCTCAGTGTGAGGCCCTCTCCCCTCCTGACCTTGTACCCATTCTACTTCACTCTCTAACATTCTCAGTAATTACCGTGGTTTAAATGGATGTCAAGGCATGAAAGGGTCAATTGCCGTGAAGGCCTGAAATCAGGTTCCCACTGTTGTGCTGCCTCGACTCTGAACCTGGGAGGGCCTTGCATGGCCTAGGCCTACCTTTTCCTGCCCACACTGCTCGTGCGGGAAAGGTCTCCTAGTTAAACACTCCTCCTTATTGAGAAGACTAACACGAGTCCTCCCGTATTCCTGAGTCGCAGGCTTCAGCTCATTGCCAGCCCACACAATTACTCAAACAAGCAAGTCACGTGGTCCCACAGGAACCAGGGGCAACTCGCCCTCTTGATACTACAAAGCTGCCTCCCACAGCCCCAGCTTGTTCACTCTGTACAACCCCCATGCAGGACTGTGCGGCTGGCAGTCTCCTCCTCCCCCAGCCTGTGAGTCTATGTGACTAATGAATGGCTGTCATTCTCATCCTCCCACGGCCTGGTGTCAGGGTGCCATGTGCTTACCCCATACCTCTGAGGGGGTAATTTCTCCTTCAACAAATCTCCTGGAGAAGTCTCTTTCTCTATTTTATAATTATTGTTAATGCTTTTGGATTTAATCCATAGATTTTATCCAGGAATCCACCTTAAGAATTATCTGTAGAAATGAGTAAAAGCAGCAAAGCAATTATCCTGTGAAGTGGCCTGGAGTGCAGTATCCTTAATCATCAGAGATTCTGATGGTCAGTCAGACTGATAGCCAGTGTTCTAGTTCACTGCTGTCGACCTACACTGTGCATGTCAAGCTCCTGGAGATCTTCCTTACATGCATCTTCTGATTCAGGAGGCCTGGGTGGGACTCAACACCTGAAATTTTCAACAAGTTCCCAGTAGCTACTGGTGTTGGTCCAGTGACCATACTGTCACCAGCAAGGCTCTGATCTTTGGTTCTGAGCCTTGGATGCATTTCAGAATTGTATAGATGGACTTCTAAAAATGTTGATGCTTGGGTGGCGCCTGTGGCTCAAAGTGGTAGGGCACTGGCCCCATATGCCAGAGGTGGTGGGTTCAAACCCAGCTTGGGCAAAAAAAAAAAAAATGTTGATGCTCAGGCCACATTCCAGATTAATTAAACAGAAACTGTGGGCATAGACTCATATGTCACTAATCTTTAATATCTTTAAGGTAATTTTGATTGTATACAAAGCTGAGAACTAGTGGTTCAGAACAGTGTTTTGTAACTCATTTTCTAAATTTTTATTCTCACTGCCCAAGGGAGCCTTTTTAGGCACTTATTTTTCTAATTATTCCCACTGTCCCCACCCCTTTAAAAATTTAAAACCACAGATACATTATATATCTGCTTATGTACTGTGATATAATTTATTGTAATATCAAAATGTTTTTCATCCTTTCCAAAAACCAAATTTATTTCCCTTGTGGACAATATGGACCCTTCTGAGAGTACATCTTCTAAAATGAAAATCTGTGAGCTCCATTTAAACTCTTCAATGCTGTGGCCACGATCATTACTGATGGGAGTCCCAGAAAATAAACAATGCAATGTGAGTGGGGCCGCTCTGTGATACACAGGAAGCAAATATTCTGCTTTTAATGTTGCTGCCTCTAATGATGAGGGGCTCTGGGACACCCCATAGAATACAATATATTGTCAACATATTTTCTTTTAACTGGGCCCAGTGGTCATGCCTGTAATCCTAGCCTTTGGGAGGCTGAGTTAGGAGTATTGCTTGAGGTCAGGAGTTCAAAACTAGCCTGAGCAAGAGTGAAATCCTGTCTCTGCCCACCTCTCCCTAGATAAAAAAGAAAGAAAAAATTACTCTGGCATAGTAGACCCAGCTACTCGGGAGGCTGAGGAAGGAGGAACGCTTGAGCCCAGGAGTTCGAGGTTGCTGTGAGCTGTGATCAGCCCACTGCACTTTACTCAGGGCCATGGAAGGAGACTATCTCATAAAAACAAAACAGCAAAACACATCCTCTTTGTACCTGCGTGGCATAGACAACCCTGTCCTCTGTTAAGGATCCCCTGTCCCCCTCCTGTTGTTTTTGGGGGGGGTTTGTTCATTTGGTTTGGTTTTTCTAAGACAAATTCTTTCGTACTGGGATAAGGCTTTGGTGATGTTGTCACTCAGAGATCTCCTCCTCTGGCCAGTTAATGACCCACGATCACCAACCAGATATTTCCTTCCTGGAAATTGAATTTGAATGTTGAGTTCAGAGATACAAAGAATGGAAATAGCTAAGGCAGGTTCACCCCATGACACCTAACAGGGCTGTCGCTGGTTACAGAAACTCTGTAGCCCTCACAGCTCTTTCCCTTTCTGAGGCCAGTCATTCATACTTCCCTTAGGTCAGCGCCTCTTTATCCTTCTAGAAGTTTATTTTTGACTTATTCGTGAAAGCGCATTTGGTCACCTACAACCAGGTAACCTTACCCGACACGCGTATTCTCTTTCATATCCCCTCACATCATTGCTTTCCACTTACATTGTCGTCTTTTGTTTATAGACAAACAGCAGCTGTGGCAACCTGTGCTCCAGGGCCTGAGGATGCGTCTTACCACCCTGCCTCATATACGGCCTGACTCTGAACGCGGAGACAGTTGACTAAAGGGTTAAACTTCTCCAACGCTCAGACAAAATATGTCCTTCTCACACTGAATCACTTTCTTTAAGAACTTCCCGAAGTCAATATTTGACGCAGACAGAGTCCAAGTCTTTAAACAGTATCTCTCTCCCTCCCTCCTCCCCAGTTCTTTGCTAACTCCTGCCCTCTCTTTCCAGCTCCCTCAGCCCTTTTGCTGTAGAAACTCATATGCCAGGTTGGTCCCAATAATGTTTAGTGAGAGAGATCTACTCACCTGATGTCTCCATCCTTCCCTCTACTGTTCAAGGGAGCAAATAGGCAATCTGAACGATTGGTCCCTGCTTGGGTATCAAAGGCCAAGACAATCTTGATGCTGTTCTCAGAAGCTGCAGGCCCTGACTTTGTGCCGTGCTTCAAAATTCCATTTGACAATGGAAATTTTATTCCCATGGCATCGTTTGGCAAAGCTGGTAAGCTCAGAGTGTTAATAATGAGTGATGGGATTCTGTATAATTAGTGCTTTTGTTTGCTTGCTTACCTGCATTTAATATACTGTATTTTCTACCCTGGATACTGCTTTTATAATGGAGAGAAATAACAAAATGCAAACCCCTCCTGACTCAGAGCAGGCTTGATCCAGGAAACAGTAGGAGGGATTGACCGGGATGATGTGGGTTACTTATCCCTGGGGAGCAGGAAGGACACGGAGGTTGGGACCAGGCAACCTTGGGGCTGCCTCCTCTGCAGGTCCCTCTCTGTCCCTGCAGGTTTTTCAATGCCTGCTTTCCGTTGCCCAGGTTTCAGCACAGAGAACATGGGATGAAGGTGAGGATGGATGAAGCGTGTGCGTGTTTTCTGTGAGTTAGGCTTGGAAGGACAGCTGCTTCAGACAGCATTGCTGTGGGAGAGATTCTCACTACTGTCTCACTCAGTGCTGTAAAGGGACACCCCCAGGTCAGAGGTTGAGGAGTGAGGGTGCATCTGTCAGATGGGAGAAAGCCAGGGTCTGTGAAGGCCACTGCAAAGCCACTTGAGTAACAGCTGTCCCTCCCTGGGAGCCACTGGCCACCCCTTGTGAGCCAGTCCTGATTTCTCCCCTTTGCTGAGGCCAGGAGCCCCTGAGCGGGAACACAGGGGAGGTGGCTGAGTTTTAAAACTTGGTTCTATTTGAAGACCTCAGGAAATTCTCCTATTCCCCAAACAGAGGACAGCTTTGTAGAGTGAGACCCCCGTCTTACTTCCCTGCAGTCCTGGGGTTCAGGCTCACTAAAGAAGGCGGGGCTTGTCTCTGCCCCATCCTTCCTGCCGCCTTACGGGGAGGCCTCACCCTGTTGGTGTGGGCTTCTCCTCCATCACTGCCAGTCACCGTGGCTTCCCCAGTTAGGGATGTGACACAGAGCCCCAGGGACAGGATGGGGAAGGCAGAGAGGAGAAATCAGCAGGGTTCTCCTGTTGGAGGATGCCAGGAGGTGCTCCCCTGTGGGTCTGCAGCGGGGGTTAAGGCAGGCTGCCCCACTGATGCTGGAGGGCAGAGTGGGGAAGGGACGGGAAGAGACTCAGTAGGAGGGAGGGAAGGAGCACTACTTCAGAAGCTGGTGTTTAATCCAACTCACTGTGGCGCCTCATTACTCCCAGGAATATTTCTGTGCTTCCCTTGGGTTTCTTGAGATGTTAAAGGTCTGTTTAGACAGAAGATCTATATTTCATTAGGGCTTTCAGGAATAATTTTCACGAGGCTCTGATAAACAAGATAGAGAAAGACAGGTGGGGACAATCTCACAGAAGGGGCATTCCTGGCTGATTGAAAGGTGAAAGTTAATGAGTCACAGCAAGGTGGAGGGACGGACGGCTCACTGCTCTCTGCTGGCTCCTTCTCAGGAACTCCCCTGGAAGCTTGGAAGTTGCCTCTGGCCCGTGCCCTGCTGGGGCTGGCCACACTCCTGGCCTTGACAGTGCCGTGAGAGAACCCACACACACTCACACACATGCACATACACAAACACATATATCACACGTGTTTTCTTGGGAACCTCATGTTGGAACTGAAAATGAAAGAGATGATTTTCCAGGCAGGATTCATACATGTATAGAGAAGTTGCAAAGACAGCAAAGACAGTGCCTATCTCCCCTTCCCCAGCTTTCTTAATGTTAATCTCTTGCATTACTATGGTACATTTGTCAAAGCTAGAGAATTAACATTGGCACAATATTACTATTTAAGCTACTTTTTAAATTCAATTTTCACCCATGTTTGTTATTATCACTGTCCTTATTTTTAGACGTCCTTTACTTTTTGGCCTTATAAGACATTCTAGGTGATCTTGTATTTTTCCTTAGAAAGATTTTCCCATCCTTAGAATTAGCCATTTCTTGAAGGACCTTTATTTCCTTTCACTGGAGGATGAAGTTTAGGAACCAAGATCTGGGCACTGGATATGCTCATTATTACTGGGGTGTCAGTGCTCCTGTACCCTCTCCGTGGACAGTGATAGGAATGTGTCTACTGCCCAGCTGTGCACACACACGATGGATGGTGCTGACGGAATTTTACCACCTAAAAATCCCCTGCATGACCCATTAATGACAATCGTACTCCTCTCCCTCAATGCTTGGCAACCACCGATCTGTTTTCTATTCATCCAGTGCCATCTTCTCCAGAATTTCATGTACATAAAATAATACAATATTTTTGGCATTGGAGGTCTGGCTTATTTCACCGAGCAGAGGCAGTGAAGATCCCTCTGTGGTTGCATACACAATTCACTGCTTTTTATTGCTGAGCCATTTTGCCTACTATGGAAGTATCAGAACTGGTTGAACCAGTCACTTTTTGAAGAACATCTTGGCTTGGCGCCTGTGGCTCAAGTGGCTAAGGTGCCAGCCACATACACCTGAGCTGGAGGGTTCAAATCCAGCCCAGGCCCGCCAAATAACAATGATGACTGCAACCAAAAAAATAGCCGGGCATTGTGGCGGGCACCTGTGGTCCCAGCTACTTGGGAGGCAGAGGCAGGAGTATTGCTTGGGAGGAGCAAGGAGTAGGAGGAGGAACCCAGGAGTGGGAGGTTGCTGTGAGCTGTGATGCCACGGTACTCTACCCAGGGCAACAGCTTGAGCCTCTGTCTCTAAAAAAAAAAGTTTGAAGAACATCTTCATTGTTTTCAATTTCAGATATTTACGAATAAAGTTGCCATAAACATACACATTTGGTTTTTGTGTGAACATTTTCAATTCACTGGGGAAAATGTCCAGGAATAGCATTACTGGGATACACAGGTACATGTTTCATTTTCTTTAATTTTATAATAAATTGCCAACATGTTCTCCAAAGTGGTTTTACTATTTTATTTTACTTATTTATTTTTATTAAATCATAGCTGTGTACATTGATGCAACCATGGGGTACAATGTGCTGGTTTTATATACAATTTGAAATATTTTCATCGAATAACAAATGAGTTATTTTCAGCCTTTTGATTTAAAACTATTCTAATGCATGTGGTGGTATCTCATTTCCCTTTCATTTTTTATTTCTCATATGGCAAATGATGGTGGGCAGGTTTTATTAAGCTTATTGGTGCCCTTTCTTTGATGAAGTGTGTATTTAGTTGTTTGGCCCATTAAAAAAATATTATTTTTGTATCGTTGAGTTTTAAGAGTTACTTCTGTATTTTAAGTAAAATTCTCTTATCAGACACATGCAAGATTTTCTTTGCAAAGATTTTATTTTTCGATTTTCTTTGCAAAGATTTTATTTTTCATTTTTAATTTCATTTTTAATTTTGATTTAATTTTATTTTTTTTAAATTCTCTTATCAGACACATGCAAGATTTTTATTTGCAAAGATTTTATTTTTTCCTCAATTCATACCTTCTTCTCATTTTCTTCACGAGCAAAATTTTTTACTTTTAATAAAGTCTAATTTTCAATTTATTTTTTTCACGGGCAATGCTTTTGGCATCATCATTTTTAAAAATGCAAGTCATGTTATTGTTCTTATTTGAGAACCTAGAACAATGCCGGGCAAATAATTTTTACTGTGGACGAATACACTGTAAATGGAAGAAGAAAGAAATGAATAACAAGTCTAGGATGTGGGCAGCGCCTGTGGCTCAAAGGAGTAGGGCGCCGGCCCCATATGCCGGAGGTGGCGGGTTCAAACCCAGCCCTGGCCAAAAACTGCAAAAAAACAAAAACAAGTCCAGGACAGAAACTTTCAGACAGAGAAACATGCTGAGCAGACCAGCTCTGATGCCTCCACTTGCCAGACACCCTCACCCTGCCAGGCCCCCATTGAGCTGCTTTTAATTAATTTTATTTTATTTCATTTTGTTCTTGCTGTTTTTGGCCGGGGCCGGGTTTGAACCCACCACCTCTGGTATGTGGGGCCGGCGGCACCCTATTCCTTGAGCCACAGGTGCCACCTGAGCTGCAGCTTCTCACACCTTCAATCATTTATTTATTATTTTACTATATTTTATTATTTATTTATTTATTTTATTTGTATTTATCTTTGTTTTATTTTGAGACAGAACCTCACTCTGTCACCCAGGCTAAAGTGCTGTGGTGTCAGCTCAGCTCACAGCAACCTCCAGCTCCTAGGTTTGAGCGATCCTCCTGCCTCAGCCTCCCGAGTATTTGAAACTACAGGCTCCCTCCATGGTGCCTGGCTACTTTTTGTATTTTTGGTAGAGATGGAGTCTCACTCTTGCTCAGGCTGGTCTCGAACTCCTGAGCTCAAGGAGGGATTCTTGTACCTCACCCTCCAGCATGCTGGGATTACAGGCATGAGCCACCCTATGCAGCCCGAACACCTTTTAGAATGGAGGGGAGCTCCTCTGAGTGGGGAATAAATACAATAACGGGAGCCTCCTGTCCTGCCACTGTGGCTGAGAGAATGAGGCCTCCACACTGGAACCAAGGTGCTGAAAGAGCTTTCCTCACTGGAGGCTGCCAAATCTGGCCAGGAAGAACCACGGGGAGATACTTCCTTGGAGAAACAGTACTTCTCTGTGATAATAATGGGTTTAAGTAGAATCTTGAAGCAATTCAAGCTCAGTAATAGCAGTGATTATGGGATCTATCAAGTAAAAGTAAAGCCACACCATCAAAGTTATGTTGATATTACGACGCGGACAGGGTAAATCTTGGATGATATAAGAGAGAGATAAAGTAGAAAGTCACCTCAAAGCCACCCTTGATTATGGCTCCAGGTAGAAAATATTTCTCCAAGGGTCATAATGGGATTACTTCTCACTGAAACTCAACGGTAACTTCCCCTGAGTGCTGTTAAAATGTATAAATAAACTTTCTCACTTGGTAGCGTTCTTTCAGAAAATACAGCAATTCATTCATGTCTTGTTTGAAGAACGTTATAAATGGAAACTGCATAAATTGGTTAGGAAAGGAACACATTTCATGCAGTTCCTCAGCTCTGTTCTCTTCAAAAATAGCAACCACCCTTCTTCCCCTGGGGAAATCTGGATTAGCCAGCGGCACTGATCGTCATCATTGTTGCAGTTATTATTAATTATTGTCCGGTATTACACAGGCAGCGTGTATTGTCTTGGGTGTATGAAAGGCTGGTGAAGACTTCATAGGGTTGGTAATTGTTCATAGAGAAAACCGATGCGGCCAGGACACTCAGGCACACACACCCCCACATACTCATGCAGCCTCGTACTCCACAGGCACCCTGGGGTGTTGTCAGAAAGGACATTGTCATTTCCTCTGTCTTTTTCTCTCTCTTCATCTCTTTCTCCCTCCCTTCCTTTCCTCCTTTCCTTTCATCTCCTTCCCTCCCTTTCTTCCTTCCTCCTTCCTTCTCTCCTTACATGTGAGAAGTGGTTTGGGGAATGTCAGTAAGATACTGGGAAAGGGTGGTGTGCAGAAAAGTGGGGGGAGAAGGCTGGGCTGGCTGGGTGGAGTGTGGAGCTCAGATGTGGGGTAATGTGCTTCAGAGAGGAATGAGAGGAAATATTTTCTGGATCTCCTGTTTACTTTTGCTCACCGGTATTCACCATTCTTTTTCTTTTTCACCAGCCCCTCTCATTTGGGTTTCCTCTCCTTTCTCCTGGGGAATGAGAATGTGATGAGTGGGCAGCGTCTGTGGCTCAAAGAAGTAGGGTGCAGGCCCCATATGCCGGAGGTGGCGGGTTCAAACCTGGCCAAAAAAAAAAAAAAGAGAAAGAGAGAATGTGCTGAGCACGACCAAGCCATGGTTTTGTTTTCTGTCTTCTGAGAGTCCTCCTTGTGTTTCCCTTTTATATGAAGGGCTCTAACCCAGGGAGAGAGGAGCAGAATCTCCCTGGCTTTCAGAGAACCCAGGACACAGGAATCTGACCTGCAGGAAAGAGGGGGGACCCCACATCTCCTTTCCACATCTCAAATGGAGATGAGAATAGGTCTCCCCTGTGAGGACCACACCTCCCACAGGGGTGCACTCACCCCAGAGAACACATGGACACAGTCATTCAGCCCATCCCTGTGATTCCTGCTGAAGTTGTCTGTCACGAGGAACCATGACCAGCAGTGAATGGGGCAGGACAACCTAGGGAAAAGAGGATGGAGAAGGCCTGGAATTGGTCCCAAGATCATCCACATACCCCCAAAGTCATTGTAGACAGTGGCAGACAGTTCCCTGCAGTGACAGAGTCCACTTTCAAGTGCAGACTTCTTCTCCACTCTTCTGCTTGAGGGTTTTCTCTGTCCAGCCACAACTAGGTGTGGCAAGGTGTCACACCAAATATGCAGGGAACAGCCCCTGGGTAAACGCCAGGATGAACACCTTGGGGGTATTCTGTGGGCTTCTTAGAGGTCCCTGCGGAACTGAGCTGTGGAGCCGACAGCAGCAGCCTCTGTACCCTGGGCTGGCTTTGAGGCTTTCTTACCTTGCTCTCTCTGCTTTTCCGGGTAAACCCTTCTCACACAAGTCCCTATCTCAGGTTCTGCATTGGGAGATCTTTCTAAAACACCAGAGTCTTTGACTTTTTGGCCATTGCTTTTCTCTCTCACCTGTCCAGGTCACTATTCCCACAGGGTGTGGCCCGACTCCCTGCAAATCTTGCCTCTCTGGTGTCTGTCAGTAACCAACTTTCTGTTGTCATGTTATCCAATATCTGTAGTTCTTGGTCATTTCCTTTAGCCCTTGAATCATCTCATTTCATCTTGATCAGTTTATAAATGACAAAGCCCACATTTGCGCCGTGCTGTGTCACCTGTGAGAGTTTTGTCACTGAATAATTTTGTGACCTGGAGTGTGTTTATCAACTTCTCTAAGTCTCAAAATCTTTAATAAAAATGGAATGATTATAGTAACTAGATTTCAGAATTATTATGAAGATTAAAAAATCCTATTCTCCTACAATGTAGATTCTTGTTTCTAAATACTATTTTCCACTAAAATAAGCCAGAGATTTTTTGAGTAATGGCCAATTCTAGTCAAGAGAATGTAAAAGATAATCCTGGGACATATTTTTGTCCTATAATGTAGGAAGGTGACATGTGAGAAAGACACAGGGGCCTACTAATAAGATTCTCATCAGCCTAAAATGGACAACTGGAACACCAAAAATTGAAGTAATCAACTATGTAGAAATCTATGAGTTCATAAAATAATGTTTTAAATGTTCTGTATTAGAGATAGCTAGTGCACCTCATTATTCTAAATGTTGATAAACAAAGGGAAATAATTGTAGGTGTTTTCTTTTTTGCCTTTTCTATATAAACCATACTGTAGGGTATCCAAATAGTTAAGGACTAAAATTATTCTCTTAGTTTTTAAAGGATTCCAGACAATAAAAGGAGAAGACATAGAAAAGAATTTTAAAAATCAACATTTTCTCAGCCATTAATGAAATAATGGACCTAGGCAATTATCATCAGTGGATGTTAAAGTCTTTAGGCAGAAAATCAATAGGGCATTTTATAATACAGAAATTGGACAGATTGCTACTTGAGCCAGGGACCAATCGTGAATCACTAAATGTGGGACAGCTGGATAGTGCATGACTCATGATGCAATGCTGTGGAATGACCCGATATCATCTATACAATACACTTTCAGTTGAAATAAAACCTGGATCTAACCAAGACTCTAGGTCTTACAAAGCTAGCATAGCCACTTGAACAAAACAACAATGAGGCAGTTGGGCATATTCAGAATGTGCGATATTGTATTGAGTAAATGACCTGGAGTTTGATGAAGAATTCAATAGCTTCAAAAAGGAAGGGTGGATTATTGGGAGAATCATATGGTCTTTGTTTTTCAGTTTGCTTATGTGATGTATTATATTTATAGATTTACACATTTTGAACCAACCTTGA
>CAUYQV010185918.1:0-16340 GCA_963574575.1 Galagoides demidoff
CAAAATGTCACTATGCAACACATGATTGTGTTACACCAGTAAGGCTTGAAGGCTTTCTCCTCCATCTTATGCACACACATACACACACACTCTTTAACTTTATTTATTTATTTATTTGAGACAAAGTCTCACTATATTGCCGTCAGTAGAATGATATGGTATCACAGCTCATAGCAACCTCACACTCTTGGACTTAAGCGATTCTCTTACCTCAGCCTCCCAAGTAACTGGGACTATAAGCTCCCGCCACAAGACCCGGCAATTTTTTTTTTTTTTTTTTTTTTGGTTATAGTTGTCATTGTTTAGCAGGCCCAGGCCAGGTTCAAACCCACCAGCCCCAATGTACGTGGCTGGAGCCCTAGCCACTGAGCTATGGTTGCCAAGCCCTTTAACTTTTTTTTAAAGCAAGAAAGGTGACCATACTGTACACACACCACATAGCTGCCTTTTTTTTTGCCATTTTTGGCAGGGGTTGGGTTTGAACCTGCCACCTCCAGTATATGGGGCCAGCGCCCTACTCCTTTGAGCCACAGGCACCACCCCACAACTGCCTTTTTTAACCTACAATCCCGCAAATCGCTCCAGGTAAATTCAGTGAGTTCATTCTTAGTAGTCCCACCACATTCCCCTGTCTGGATGCACTGCCCATTGCCTAGAGATAAAGGGCATTTGCTTATATTTTTTATTCCCATTTCCCCAACAATTGTGGAGATTAACCGCCCTTCTCATGTTAATATTTCTATTTGCGTTTCCTCTTCTGTGACTGTAGTTTTGCCCATTTTTCTATTGTTTGACTTTTTCCAACTATTTTGTAGCGAATTCTCCCTATGAAGAATGTGAACGCTTAATCTATCATATACATAAAATATTTCTCCCCATCTACTACTGTCTCTGCACTTGTTTCTGGAGTTTCTTAACTCCAGGGACATGTTTAAACATTTAAATGGTCCAAGCTGTCCATCTTTTCCTATAGGCTTCTGAGTCCTTGGCTTGTTTGAGGAGCTCCTTCCTACCTCCAAGATTATACAATTATACAAGAATTCTCCTAGATATTCATGTTATACTTCTACTATCTAGTTTCTCATATCTAGGTCATTTCTCCAGACGGATGCAACTTGCTTTGTCACTTATCACATACATCCTTCCTCATTAGCTTACAAAGATGACCTCACTCTTTTCCAAGGCGCCATCATATTCCACTGGAAGACGCCTATTTAATTTGGAGCATTTTTGGATACTGAAGTTGTTTGTAGTTTTAAACCTTATTTAATAAAAACAATAGGTACCTATTATTAAGTGTCTCTTACCCAGCAGACACAGACCTAAACACGTTGCATAATATTTCATTTAACCCTCACGACGACCCTTGGGAGTAGGCTCTGTTATCTCCTTTTATAAATTGGGAAATACATCTTGTCAAGATCACACCTAAGTGTTGAAGCTAAGATTCTGATCCAGTCCAGGGGAGAAGAATTCAAAACTCCCAAGCTCTTAACCAACATGTATGCTTGATTCCTCTGGTATTTGCAAGTGTGACTGAAATACCCCATACTGTCATTTCTATGAGGATAGAGCCTGACAAATGAACATTTCTTAGGCTCCTCATCTACCCCAGACCCCGGCCTAGCTGCCTTCCTTGGTTGTCTCCTGGAATTATTTCCAAAGCCCCGACAGTGCTGCGGTAGCGACTTTCCAGATAGTGGGACAGAAACTGATTAGGGTTAAGCCCCTCACTCAGGGTTTCTAAGGGGTCCGAGGTGGGTTCAAACCCAGTTCATGTGGCCCATGTACTCCAGTTTTTCACTTACAAAGATAAGCTCACTCTGGCGGTGCCTGTGGCTCAAAGGAGTAGGGTGCTGGCTCCATATCCCTGAGGTGGTGGGTTCAAACCCAGCCCCAGCCAAAAAACTGCAAAAAAAAAAAAAAAAAAAAAGATAAGTTCACTGGCTTTACCAAATAACACATTGATGAACCCATAATTTTTTTTTCTTTTGCTGCTGCTGAACTGTTTCCTTGGGATACTTTCCCAGAGCAAGACTACTGAGTCAAACAGTGAATACCTCTATGGCTCCCCATCTATATTGCCAAATTGTTATTACAAAGGGCTGCACCTGTGTTCTTTGCCACCAGCACTATGGGGGTGGGGGTTCATGTCCTACAGATTCAAATATTCAAGGTAGGGAAACCCAAAGTGACACATTTAAGATATTAACCCCAAAGCAGAAGCATTATAGGGAGAGCCGGGGTTGGTGCTTTTGTGTTTAGTTTTGCAGAACCTTGCTTCTCTTGTAAAGTTGTTTAAAACGCGATCTTGCCCTCCCTAACATGAGATGGTGACTTAACATGAGATGAAATCTAGTTAGGCTTGTCTTTTAAGGAAAGGACAGATCTGGGGCGAGGCATCCCTTTTCTGCTGCGGTGCCCCTTGGGGAGAGCGCCCTAGCCTCTCGGTCAGGGACAGGGCAGCCCTGGCGGGGGCGACCCGGAAAGGTCAAGCTGGGGTGAGGCGCGGGGCCCCCCGCTGGCTCGCGTGGGCCGCCGATAAGGCGGCCCCGGCCCGGCGGGAAGGCGGGAAGGGGCCCGGCCAGGCGAGCGCAGATAACGCCCGGCGCTCCGGCGGCCGAGACTCGGAGACGCCGCGGCCGCGGGAGATAGAGGCGCCCCGGGTGGGGCGCGGCTCCCGGGCGCCCGCCGCTGGCAGGCCGGGGGACGCCTGGGCCGCACCGCCCCTTCGGCGGCGGCCCCAGGCCCCCCACCCCCAGCAGGGACTTGGCCCCGGCCCAGGACTGCTGCGGGGACCCCAGACAACAGCCTTCCCCCCGCCTTCAGTCCCCTCATCTCGAAGCGAGGGCGCTGAGGACTGCTTGGTAATGCCCGCACCTGGTGGGGACACGGCAGACGCGGGGCCTCTCCCCTGTTCAGAGTCTGACTCTGGGTACCTCTAGGGGCAGGATGTCCAGGACGCCTCTTCTGCAGGTGGGGGTGGAGCCCAGCGAGGTTAAAGGACTTGCCCTGGCCACCTGGTAGCTCGCATCGGTGGGGACTAGAATCCCAAACCCCACCCTCCACACTGGTTCCCACTCCCCCGCAGAAAGGGGCTTTTCCCCTTCAGAGGTTGACAAGGAAATCGCTAAGACTGGCATTTGCATTCTGCCTTTTCAAATTCCTCAAATTCCCCACATAAAATTCAGCTGGCTGCCAGACAGCTCAGAGAGGGAAGGGCTGGGGGAGGAAGGCCCGGGAGAGGCCTTGCTGGGGCAGCCAGGAGCGTAACTGGCCGGCTCTCCCGGACAGAAACAGCCCAGGGTGGGGGAGTTCACACTCACACGGAGTCACCCCAGTCTCTGCAGCAGCCCCCCACCCCAGCATTCATCATCCCGGCACTAAGCGCCCCTGTACCTGCCAGGTCTCCCCATCCCCCCATCCCTTGACAATCCTAAAGATTTGTGCTCTTTCTCTTCAGTGATGCCTTCCTCACCTACCCCTATTACGGACTTAACTCTTATGGCTCCTTCCGAGAGGATTTCTAGGGCATTTTTTATTTGATTGAGCTGCCTTGTGAGCCGTGCCCCTAGTGAGCTTTGTGTTCTCTGTGATTCAGCCCTCTCTGACTGCATACCTACTGCGTGCCAGCCCCAGAAGATGGGCACTCTTACCCTCATGTTACAGACGAGAAAATCTGAGCTCAGAGAGGTTCACTAACTTATTCAGGGTCACAAAGCCAGGAATCAGGTGGGCCTAGCTCCAAATTCTGGCAGAGTGATAAACAACTGACCAGGAGACCTTGGCTCTTCTAGGCATTCTGGCCCTAACTTGGTGTGACTGCTCTTGAGCAAGTCCCTCCATCTCTCTGGGCTTCCGTCTACTGGTAGAGAAATGGGGATGCTGACAGCGTCTCCTTCCCAGGCAGTGTGGGGTGCTGCAGAGAGAGGGCAGCCCCTCCTCCTGGGGGAAATTTGGGGTTACAGGGATGTCCCTTCTTCCCCAGATTACAGGCACTGGATCATGGAAACTGAGTTATCTGTGTCCCTCTCCCCCGACCCCAGGCCTCTCCTAGAAACAGCAGCAAGTCTCTCATTTCCTTCTGGTGCATGGGTGATGCCATCAGTCTCTGGCTCCTTCAGCTTCTACACTCTGTGCACGTGCCCCAACCCTCTGCCCTGTTCCAGCCCACCCCATGCTCTCAAGGCCCCCTCTCTCCCACCCACCCCCAAACCTGCTCTAGGAAAAGCTACTCAGTTCCAGTTGAAATGAGTGAATTCAAGTTACCAGTATGATCATCCCAGAATATGTGTTATCATCCCGGGACACTGGATAGTTACTAATTTGGGGGCTATATTCCCCACCTTTTCCCTAGGAAGGAAGGCTGGTCATGGCCAGTGTATCTGGAATTCAAAATTTTTATATTTTTATTGGTTTTTTTCTCCCTGCCCCCCACACCCTGGCTGGAGGAGAGGGTTTATATGATCCCACTAATTAACAGAGAACAGAAGCCTTTTTATTTCATAAATAAAAGCATAGCTACACTGTATGAATAGAAATGTAGCATGTTCCCTGGAGAGTATTTAAACTTTTAAAAATATTCCCCCCAGGGTCTGGGCAGGTAAGCCCTAGGGGGCTTTTCCATGGGCAAGCTCTGGGGTGGGGGGTGGCTGTCCCTTAAGAGGAGGGCATTTCCTTGGGCTCTGTGCTGGGCCTCTGGCAGCATGGCAGTCCTGCTCACAGTGGCTCCTGTGTGCCCTTTCCAGTCCTTCCCCACGTGGGCTTCTTCTCTGGGCCTCTGGGCAGAGGTGAGAAAAGTGTTAATGACAGCTGTCCCAGGGTTTGTGGATCTGGGTTCTGGTGAGGTCAGGTGGGGCTGTGAGAGAGACCTTGGGCAAATCACGGGGCCTGTCTGAACCTCACTTTCTTGTGTCTGAGAAAGTGAAGGTGCAGGTGAAATGAGCCCTGAGTCTTCTCCTGCTCTAAGGTCCTCTACTGCTTTTCAGCTGTTCCCTGGGAGAACAAAGCAGAGTCAGGTTTACCTATGGGTGGCCAGAATTTGGCTTACAGCTTAATGGCTCAATTCACACTTGGATGCAGGCTGCTTTTCATCCTCACAATACCAGACAGCCTTTACCTCTATACCAGTTTCACAGACTGGGAAACTGAGACTCAGCGTTTAATGTGACACCCAGACCAGGTGGAAGGGACTGGCACCTTTTCTACAAAAGCAGAAACTAACGTTGGGAAATCTAACAACTCTGTCATTGTCCCAGGCAGAGGGCGAGCAAGAATCTCAACCAAGGTAACAAGCACAAAATGGGGACCATGCAACCACGGCCGTTCGCTGCCCCTCCTAGGCTCACATTCCCTGGCTGCGACCTGAAGTTAATGGATGGAGGTGTGGACATGCCAGCAGGAGAGCTGTAGTTCTGCAACAGACCTACAACAGCCCAAAACCAGCAACCGCTCTCTTGAGAGCACAGGGCCCTGAGTGGTGCCATCTAGTGGCCAGATTTTATCACTGCAGGAGCTTCAGAGACCAAGAGACCCAGGGCCTCAGGTCTGATTTCCTGGAATTTCCAGAAACAATCCTCATAAGTTTTGAGCAGGGATCCCGAGGCAGCCGGAAGAATTCAGAGGAAGCTGGTTTGGCAGTTGGAGCCGCTCCCATTCCAGTCCGGACATGGAAAGGACTCTTTCCTACCTGGTCTCTGGGACCTCTCATGCTGAGCTGCTGTGGAAGCATCTTGCATCCCACCAGGAGATCCCACTCCCAGGATCCCGGTGTCCACACCATGATATGGGGACAGTGAGGCCTTAGGAAGGCCAGCCTGGGCCTTGACTGAGGTCACACAGCAAGCAGGGAAGAAGACAGGCCTTAGAATTAATTCAGTGCTTATTGTATGCTTCAAAACCTAGCATCAAAGCCTACTTGTTGTATGAACTTGTACAAACTGAATACCATCTCAGAGCCTTGATTTCTTTTTTTTTTTTTAAGTAAATTTGTTTCAGGTTGATGTGGGGGTATAAACAATCATGTCAAAATACTTGATTTTGTTAGGTAGAGTCCTTCTTTGGTTATTTCCCACAAAAGGTGTGCCCATAAGATGAGAGCCCCCCAACTCCTCCCCCCTCCCTCAGTACTCCTCCTCCCAACTCGAATTGAAATTAGCTTTCCTTCTCTATAGTCATGCATTAGATTGTCTACTGCTTCATATTAGCATTGAGTACATTGGATAATTGTACTTCCATAATTGTTTTTCCATTCTTGCAATACTTTACTTAAGAGAATATCCTCTATCCAGGTTAATACAAAAGATGTAAAGGCTCCATCTTTTATGGCTGAATAGTATTCCATGGTGTGCATGTACCATAATTTGCTTTTATTTATTTATTTTTGATACAGAGTGTCAGTCTGTCGCCCTCGGTAGAGTGCCTTGGTGGTGCAGTTCACAGCAACCTCAAACTTCTGGGGTCAAGTGATTCTCTTGCCTCAGCCTCCCAAGTAACAGGGACTACAGGCACCCACCACAATGCCCAGCTAATTTTTCTAGTTTTATTAGAGATGGAGGTCTCACTCCCACTCAGGCTGGTCTTGAACTCCTGAGCTCAAGTAGTCCACCCGCCTTGTCCTCTAGGATTACAGGAGTAAGCCACCATGCTAGGCCATGAGCCTCAATTTCTTTATTAGGAGGATCATCATGACAATCAAATGACATAATGTGTGCAAGTTTGCTTTGTGCACACGAATGAGCTGTGCTTATCATTATTATTATAGCTGAGGCTTCCTGCTGTCACCTCTCCTCATCCTCACCATTCTGAAGGACCCTGATGGCGCCATGTCACAGACAAGACGCTCGGGTCTTAGAGGTTTCCCTGAAACACACTTAGTAAGTGGTTGGTCAGGAATTCAAACACTGGCTGCTTCAGGAAATGCACACTGAAGGGATGTAGAGGTTTGATGCTGGAAACCCACTTTGAGATTGTCCAGAAAAAGTGAGAGAATGATGAAGCATAATGGGACAAAATGTAAACAACTGAAGATTCTGGCTACAGGATAGACAGGGATTCTTTGTTCTGTTATTTGCAACTTTTCTGTACATTTGAAAGTATATCAAAAAATGTTTTAGGCTCGGTGCCTGTGGCTCAAGTGGCTAAGGGGCCAGCCATATACACCCAAGGTGGCAGGTTCGAATCCAGCCTGGGCCCGCCAGACAACAATGATGGCTGCAACCAAAAAATAGCCAGGCCTGTGGTGGGCACCTGTGGTCCCAGCTACCTGGGAGGCTGGGGCAGGAGACTCGCTTGAGCCCAGGAGTTGGAGGTTGCTGTGAGCTGTGATGCCACAGCACTCTATCCAGGGGGATAGCTTGCGGCTCTGTCTCCAAAAAAAAAATTTTTTTTAAATGGTTTAAAGTCCAGCTGTTTCAAAGTGTTATCTACTTTATTCTATCATTCTCCTGGGGAGGAGATAAAAAATCAGGTCTGTCAGAGTTCTTTGCTGCAGACTGTGGCCCAGTTTTCTGTGGAAAATGTGACTTCTAGCAAGAGCCTTGTAGTCCCTCCACAGATGACCAACAGCCAGCTTCACCCAGGTCTCCCACGGCTCCTCAGGGCCCTACCTCAACCTCCCTGTTTCCCAATCCCCCACCACATCCCTTGCTCAGGGCCCAGCCAGGCTGTGGCGCGAGGCTGAGGTGGGGTTTATTTATAAGTTCCCGCTGATTATGAATCACTGGAGGAACTGCTCACAGACTGGAGACAAAAGTCTGGGGCCGCCTGGCCAGGAGGAAACACTCTTTAGATTTGACTTTCCCCTTGGCACAGACCTCCTATTGCCTGACCTGGCCAGGGCCTGCCAGCCCCTTCTGTTCTCAGAGGCAGAAGCGCATTTGCCGCCAAGTTCTGTCGGCCTGTCCGCCTTGCTGTGTAAACAGGACCCGGAGCTGGCGGCTGGGCCCCACACTGGAAATGAGCCTGCCTTCCGCAGCCCGGCCACTTCCTCTTCACATCCGGAGACTCCTCAGAGTTCAAATGAGGGCTGGGTGGGCAGGAGGAGAGGAGAAGCTGGGGCCTTGCCCTGCTATGATCTTCATCAACCTTGAGGGAGGACAAATGGAAGAGAGGACTCCTAAGCAGCCATCAAAGCCCAGTATAAATGACCCTTCCTCTGAGAGCCCAACCCACTGCTCTGGGTCTGCCCACTATTGTAGTTTGTCATTTTCTTACATTTAATCAACATGTACTGAGTGCCTGTTGTGTGCCAGACTCCACACAAGTTGTCCGTGAAACAGAAGGGCACAGAGATGTCCTATTTATATTATTGTTAATTCTTTTTATTAAACTGTGAGCCTCTCAAGGGCAGAGTTAATGTCTGAGTCAGGATTTGCCTAATGATACAAGTGCCTAGTATGGTGCCTGCACATAATAGAAGCTCAAAGGGTTTCTATTGCTTCAATCTGGATTAAACTAGGGCAGAAAAACTAGGAGGACTCCACTTCTTAACCCCACTTCCCTTTCTGGGCCTCTGTTCCCAATCTGCCCTGTCATTCTTTTTTTTTTTTAAGACAGAGTCTCACTTTATTGCCCTCAGAAGAGTGCTATGATGTCACAGCTCACAGCAACCTCCAGCTCCTGGGCTTAGGTGATTCTCTTACCTCAGCCTCCTGAGTAGCTGGGACTACAGGAACCTGCCACAACACCTGGCTATTTTTTGTTGTTGTTGCTATTTGGCCAGGGCCAGGTTCGAACTCACCACCCTCGGTATACGGGGCCAGCGCCCTACCCACTGAGCCATACGCGCTGCCCCCATGCCCTATCATTCTTTTTTTTTTTTAATGGTACTGGGGATTTTTATTTTATTTTTTAATTTTAATTTTAATTTTTTTGCAGTTTTTTGATCGAGGCCAGGTTTGAACCGGCCACCTCCAGTATATGGGGCTGATGCCCTACTCCTTGAGCCACAGGTGCCACCCACCCTGTCATTCTTAAGTCACATCCCCTCTTGAAACAAATTGATCACCCTCTATAAATATCTGAACCAGGTTTCCATCTGGGTAACTAATATTACAGGCAATTTGATTTCACTAGAAACCCTTCCCCAACCTTACCCTGAAGCATCTTCCCTACTGCTCTGAGACGTCACCAGCATTGAGAAGACATTCTTCTAGGGTGAGCATTGCCCTCTCTATGGTGTCATGCATCTTGTCATGAATCTCCTGTCTGGTGGGTAGCACCCTCTGGTGACTAAAAGGAGTTCACTCTGGGAGATTGGAATTGTCTCCCCATTTTACAGATGAGAAAGCTGTGGCTCAGTTGATCCAGGACACATCTGGTACAAGGGAAAGTCAGTCCAGTTCTGAGCTGAGCCCTCTGCAGCCCATGCTTGGGATTTTCACATGCGGTCAAATTGCTTCGCCTTATCCGCTGCCATCTTCAAGAAGGAGGAAAACAAGGAAGCAACATACCCTCAGAGGGAGGGAGGGAGGGAGGGAGGGAAGTCAAGCCCAAAAGCTTGTGGGGCCAGCCACTTCCAATGCTCTATTAATACCTCCATTTAATAGACGGCAATATTGAGACTTAGAGAGATCACAATGGGCTCGAGGTCACCAAGCTGATGATCATAGCTAAGACTCTCAGGAGGCCCCCAGATGTATCTGGGCAGCCTAGAGTTTGGGGTCCTTAGGTTTGGTGCAGGAGTTCCATGGAAAAGCCTACTTGATAGCTGGGGATACCTGGGCAGAATGGTTGATGCCTTGAAGTTGTCAACCCAGCCAATACCTCAGCCTGGCAGAGCCAGGGCACCTGTGTGGACAGGCACACACCCAGCATTACAGTGCAGCTGCCCTTGGAGAACAAATGCATCAGTTTCAATAGGGTATCTTCAGAGAATTTTAAAAATTCCAATCCTCAGAGGAGAATCACTCCCTGGACAATAATTACCTCTCATGCAGAAATGAGCAGAACCCATGGAAGACTCTGCCCCCAACAAGTGGGAGACCTGTGTAGCTGCTCTCAGGAGCTGCTGTGGAGGCCTTCAGGCACCTGTCTGTCCCTCCAGAGGGTGTTCTGTGCTGACTGTTGAAGGCTGGACAGGGGAGAGGTGTGGGAATTGCTGCCAAAAGGGCACACGTGCTACAGGAGTCTCTTATAATGGAGGGAACCAAAGAGGGGCCAAAACATCTGAAGGGCTTTTCATTCAAGCGACTTCTCTTTCACCCGCATCAATGCTTTTGCAAAAGTTCTGCACAGCTCTGAAAAGCAAGGTCTTCTCTTCTCCACTGGGAAGACTCCCAACAAGAGTTGGGGTTACCAGCAGAAGCTTAAATCCTACCCACTTACTAGCTTGGAGGTCTTAGATAAATCTGTCCAACGGTCAGTTTCCTCATTTGTTAGCAACTGATAACTGGGACATGAAGGGAATTAAGACGTGAACTATCTTAAGAAAATAAAATATGGGGGCAGTGCCTGTGACTCAAAAGGGTAGGGCACCAGTCCCATATGCCGGAGGTGGCAGGTTCAAACCCAGCCCCGGTCAAAAAAAGAAAAGAAAATATAATATAATAAGAAAAGAGACAATCATCATGGCGGCCACTGGCCTTGTTGTTTCACCCAGGATGGTTCCTCCTCATCCCCAAGATCCTAACTTATCTGAGAGAAGAGACAAAGAGCAAGAGGGACACTGGGTTCTTCACTATTCTGCATCTTCACGTTCCTCTCATTCTTCCCCATCGGTCCCTGCTCACTGTGCCCAGTAAAGTGGTGAGCACTGTCAATTCTTGCTGATTACCTAAAGCATTTAGGCCTTGAGCAGAGGCACAGACAATGACTTTCCCAGGTGCCATCTGGCCAGAGAATTCTGGGTGAGGCCTCCTGAAGCCTCGTGCCTCAGCTGGTGGCCAGGGCATTTTGCATGCATTGTCTCATTCATAGCAATCCTTCAGACTGGACACCACAAGCCCCATTTTACAGATAAGAAAAATGAGGCTCAGAGGGGCTGGGAAACCTGCCCCAAATCTTACCAGGCCAGTAAGTCATTTCAAACCAAGGTTTCAAACTGAGGTCAGGGACTCAATGGTGCCAGTTTCATTATCCAGGGCCTTTGTGTCCAGGAAAAACTGATATTTGAGTCTTGGCCCAGACTCTTAGGAACTCTGTGACCCAGAGCCAGCTCCCTCACCTGAAACTCAGTGTCTGTCTCTGTAAACGAGGGGGATGACACTCTATTGATCACTGGGAAACAGATGAGACACCAGATCTTGACCCTCTTTGCAGCGCTTGGCAGGAACGGGCCTGAATCAATGCTCGTGGGCCATCCATCCCCAGCCCGGGGGCCTACTCACTCTAGGGATTCTTCTTCATCAGTGGTGACCTCAGTGCCCCAACCAAAACAGCAGGCAAGGAGATTCACCCTCCTACAGCATGAGGTGGGCTGGAAAATGTAGACCAGTAGCCTCTGAGCCCTGAAGTTTCTCTGAGGGCCAGTGCCTGGCATGCTGCCTGCACAAAGTGGACGCTTGGTAAACACTGCTGAATGAATGGATGTTGTTTAGATGCCGAAAGATCAGCACTGCAGCCGTCTGCTGTTCCAGGGGACAATGGGATGGCCTATTTGGAATGGGGGGCTGTCCCAGAATGTCTGAGGGATGAGGTCACAGGCTTGTGTGCTCTGCCATCAGGAAGCACGCTAGCTGGAGAAGGCCTGATGCCAGCCAGCAGACATTTCCTGGCTGGCAGCAGTCCCTTACTTCCTCCTCCTTCTCCCTCTCCAGCCCCCAGGTCCCCCCCGGGCTGACTTCTCTCCTCAGGTCCCACCCTGGGATAGGAACATCTATGGGTTGGCCCAGGGGTCCTCATCTCCTAAGGATCCAGGACACCTTGTCCACAGCAGAATCAAGGGAGACAAAACTGCTGTCACCTCCAAAGTCCACCTTCTCCCTTAGGGATCCCTGGGGCCCACTGAGAGGGGATCTCCAAATTGAGCCCTTCCCTATTAGACTGGCCTGACATAAGCCTGGTCCTGGGGTCAGATCAACCTCCCCTGGAAAGGGATGGAGGACCATTCTTCACAGGACCGTACTCTGGCACTTCAAGAGCTGCCAGACCACCTCAAGGGACCTTTGAATCACCCCATGAGAACCACGTACAAATGACTTGAAAAGCACTTCCAGGAGCCCCCCTGTGACCGACAGAGGGCGAAACGGAGGCCAGAGAGGTTAAACTGTTCCCCAGGACTGCACAGAAATCTATTTTTTAAAATTTCAGGTTAGTATGAGGGTATGTACAATTAGGCTACGTACATTGCTTTTGTCAGGCTGAAGCCTCACTGCAGTTGTGTCCTTCACCCAGGAAACGGGCCAGATATCCATGCGATGTACCCCCTGGATGGGAACCTACCCATCCCCTTCCCCTTGCCCCCCTATTTGAATCGAATTTAGCTTTTCTCTCTCTCATGTGAGCATGTACTTGTTAATCTAGCTTCCAACTGGATGCACAGAAGTTTAGACTGGAGCTCCCGCTGACAGCTGCAACCTGTTCCTGCCCCAGCCATAGCCCTTCGCTAACACTCCTCTGTGTCTCTGAAAAATGAGCAGGAAGGGCTGGCCAAGGCTTCTGCCCCTTCCAGCCTTCTTTTTTTTTGTTGTTTTTTTGAGACAGAGTCTCACTATGTCGCCCACCATAGAGGGCCGTGGCGTCACAGAACCTCAAACTCTTGGGCTTAAGTGATTCTCTTTCCTTGGCCTCCTGAGTAGCTGGGACTACAGGCGCCCGCCATAATGCCTGGCTATTTTTTGGTTGCAGTTGTCATTGTTGTTTAGTGGGCCCAAGCTGGGCTCAAACCCACCAGCCTTGGTGTATGTGGCTGGTGCCCTTCTCACCGAGCTACAGGCACTGCCCACTTTGCAACCTGCCCACTGAGCTACAGGCACCGCCCCCTTCCAGCCTTCTGACCAGAAGTACATCTCCATCCCCCAGCAAACCCACCTGCATCTCTGCTTAGGGACTGCCCAGTGCTTCTCACCCTTCTCCCTGTGTTTTTCCTGCTTCAAGGACGAGACTTGAGTTTAGCTCTGGAGTATTAATAATCCCTCATTTACGTATGTCAGTACAGTATTAAGAATCACTTTTGCACAAAATATTTTAATTCCTATACCCCTATTTTACAGATGAGGAAACTTAGGCCCGGGGGGAACAGGGGGCAAATGACTCACCCCTATAGCTAGCCAGTGGCCGAGCTGGGATTTGAACCCAGGCCTGTGCGGGACTGTGTCTGACACATTTTTCCACTCCCTGGGCATGGGACCAGAGCCCAGCATAAATCAGATGCTCAGTGAACCTGTGCGGACGTGAGTTAGCCCTGCTGAGGTCTGCCATGCCCATTTCAAAGGAGATCTTCCGGAGACAAAGTCCTTCCCAGAGAATGGGTTGGACCTTCAGACCCACAGCAGGACCAAATCAGGAAGGACTTCTGCCTTCCCGTGCACCCTGGTGGTCACCAGAGCTGGGACCTTAGTTTCTCCAACTATAAAATTGGGATAACAATCACACCCGTGTCTTAGAGATGGTGTGGCCTGGGGCCCCCTGGGGCTTTCCTCCCACTGGGCCACAGCAGTTGGGCCCTGTCAGGCTCTGGGCTGCCCACCCTCCCTGCTGCAGCATACCACCGGTCTCCCACTCACATCAAAGCCACGCCACTCGCCCTGCCCTGCCGACCTACCCCTGGTTGCCTAGAGGGGCTGCAGCCAAGGAAAAGGCTGGGCCTGCTTACCTTCCAGGCTCAGTGATTGTGGGATAATGTCCACAGTGGCCAACAGAGTCAAAGGAGGCTCTGTTCCCTGAAGCCAGGGCTACGCATTGCCTGAACTCAGGCCAGCAGAGCCACAGCTCTGGGCCAGGCACTGGCCATCACACCTCACACTCTCAAGCTCATTTAATCCTTATGACAGCCCTGCCAAGGCGGTTCAACCATCTGATTGAACATTCAGACAAGCAAACTGAGGTGTAGGGAGATGAAATGACTCATCGAAACTGTCACAATTAGTAAGAGGCAGAGCAGGTCTGTCTCACCCCATTAAACACAACATAGGTAATAACCTGTTTCAGTGGTAAGCTCCCAACAAGCACCAAATCAGGTTAGCTTGAGCACCTGATATGTGTCAGGTCAGTTACACTGAAGAAGGTTATTTGGCTACCCTAGGGAAGGGGGCATCGCTAGCTCCATTGTACCGATGAGAAAACTGAATGTTACCCAAGCTCCACCTCAAATATCAGGCCCAGGCACTCTTTGGTAGTTGACATGGAGCCCATCGTCCCCTCCTTCCAAGTTAGAAAGAAAACTAAAGCACTATCTTCTTGATTCCTTTTTTTTTTTTTTGAGACAGAGTCTCACTCTGTTGCCCCAGGGTAGAGTGCTGTGCTATGGTATTAGTCTAATTAACTCATAGCAAGCTCAAACTCCTGGGCTCAAGTGATCCTCCTGCTTCAGCCTCCCAAGTAACTGGGACTCCAGGTGTCTGTCAATACACTCAGCTAATTTTTTTTTTCCCATTTTTAGTAGCGATGGGGTCTCCCTCTTGTTCAGCCTGGTCTTGAATTCCTGAGCTCAAGGGATCCTCCCACCTCAGCCTCCCAGACTCCCAGAGTGCTAGGTCAATGAATTATCAAAAAATGAATATGACAGCATCATAAAAGCTGCTTTTGAAAATGAGCATTCAGAGAAGCCAGACTGGGAGGTTAGACTGGGCTAAGGTCAGGGAACGAGGTCCCTGGGCATTGTGGTCCTGCCAGATACAGGCACCTGAATGAGTCTTGTTGGCAAGACTGATCCATGGGAGTCACTTGGGGATCTGGTTAAACAGCTGACATTGGTTTAGGAGGTTGGAGGTGGAGCCCCGAGAGTCTGCATTTCTAAGGCATTCACACCAGCCTGCCTGTGTGTGGTCCTGAACACACAGCAGCCTCACTCTCCTGGATCCTGGGGACATGCAGAATCTCAGACTCCACCCCAGACAAGACAGCATCAGAGCCAGCTGGGAGCCTTAACAACAATTGAGGCCTCATCTCCACAGCTTCTAATTTAATTGTCCCAGAGCAGGACTTGGGAATCGGCATCTTGATGGCTCCCCAGTTACCTCTGAGGCCCAGAGAAGGCTGGGAAGCTCAGCTGTGACATCAGGAGTCCTCAGGGCTGGAAAGGACCTGACCCTTCTCTCTGGATGTTTTGATTTTGTTTTTTTTCCCCCTTCTCGGTGTTTTTCTTTTTTTTTTTTTTTTGTGTCAAGTCTCACTTTTGTGCCCTCGGTAGAGTACTCTGGCATCATAGCTCACAGCAACTTCAAACTTTTGGGCTCAAGTGATCCTCTTTCCTCAGCCTCCCAAGTAGCTGGGACTGCAGGCACCTGCCATGATGCCTGGCTAAGTTTTCTATTTTTAGTAGGGATGGAGTCTCACTCTTGCTCTGGCTGGTCTTGAACTTCTGAGCTCAGGAGATTTACCCCCTTGGCCTCCCAAAGTGCTAGGATTATAAGCATAAGCCACCAAGTCCTGCCAGCAAGATCAAACTCTTAGGCTCAAGTGATCCTTTTTCTTCAGCCTTCCAAGATGCTGGGACTATAGGCACCTGCCACAATGCCTGGCTAGTTTTTCTATTTTTAGTAGAGACAGGGTCTCCCTCTTGCTCAGGCTGCTCTTGAACTCCGGAGCTCAAGCAATCCACCCGCCTTGGCCTCCCAGAGTGTTGGTATTACAGGCATGAGCCACTGTGCCCAGCCTGGGTTTTTTTTATTTCAGATTAATATGAGGGTACAAATGATTAGGTTACATTGTTTGCATTTCTTAGGTAAAGTTCAAGTTTTAGTTGAGCCCTTCACCCAGGGAGTGTGCTATATACCCTTACATTGTGCTCCATAGGTGAGAGCACACCAATCCCCGCCTCCCCTTTCCCTCCCCCACCATTTGAATTCAGTTGTGTTTTTCTCTCACATGGTATGTTGCCATAAGGGTTTCATGGAAAAGCCATGTCGCGGAGTATAAGCACACTTATTGAAATTGTGTTTTAAATAAAGGTGACCATCTGCTCCCTCAGGCAAAATGGAGAGCTTCTTTATTTGCGGTTGGTTTATATTGGGAATTTTGCGCAGGTGCACTATACAGCAATGACTTCATTAACATTCATTACAATCCCTCTGCACATGCGCATTGGACATCAGTGACTTCATTAATCCATTTAAACATCTTATGACCATCCACCCTATAAGTAGCTTCTCCCTAGTAATCTGATAATCCACCCAATATACACCTTTAAGCATAACCCTTTCAACATAACCCAGTTTAGCATAACTTAATGAAGAACATGT
>CAUYQV010185919.1:0-12728 GCA_963574575.1 Galagoides demidoff
GTTTTAAAACAATAACTGAGAAAATGACATGAAGGCTGTGTTGATCAGTTTGATGGAAGTATTTCAGATTGCATGTGAAAACCCCACACTGTACCCCAGAAGTGCATTAATGTACATAGTTACCATTCAATAAAAAGAAAAAAAGACAAAAAAAAAAAAGAAAAGATAAGAACAAGAACAAGATAAGTTTGCGACATCTTTTTGTGCCAGAAATTAAGTAAATACAAAAACAAACAAATAATATATGGTGGGCATACAAAGGTCTTAGGAGACAGCTTAATGGGACTTTAACATGCCCAATTTTTGTCTTTTGACCTTCAAAAATACTGACTATAAATGTATTATAATGCAGCTAATTTTTTTCTTTTTCTTTTTATTAAATCATAGCTGTGTACATTAATACTATCATGGGGTACAGTGTACTGTTTCTATATACAATTTGAAATACTTTCATCCAACTGGTTAACATAGCCTTCATGTTACCGTGTTAAGATATTTATATTCTACATTTAGAGAGATTCACATGTATTTCTAAATATAAAGTGATACTAAAATAAACTAATTTAAAAAGAAGCACAAACCTACCCACGAATGTGAAAGTGGAGAAGGAAAGTTCTTTACAGAAGGACTCTGATCAGTTCTGGGAGAAATCTACAAGTAAACCTACACTTGGACTGGGGCAAGCTCTATGGGCACACAGACGAAAAGCTTGATATCAGAATGGGAGGGGTGGGAGAAGGCTTCTTAGAGAAGGGGATACCTAAAATGAATTTTGAAGAAAGGATCAGGAGGTGCCCAAGTGGTAGAAGTATGTAATCACTTTCATAAATATTGAATCAGGCACAGATCATGGATGAAAACGAAAACCACTTAGTGAAAGTTTGTTCTTCAGGATATATACCTAATAGAAGAATTATAGGATCAAATGGCAGGTCTATTTTTAGTTCCTTAAGTGTTCTCCAGATGTCTTTCCAAAAGGAACGTATTAGTTTGCAATCCCACCAGCAGTGTAGAAGTGTTCCCTTTTCTCCAAAACCACGCAATAAAGATATTTATATCAAAATGTTCATTGCAGCCCAATTCATAATTGCTAGGTCATGGAAGAAGCCCAGGAGCCCATCATTCCACAAATGGATCAATAGATTGTGGTATATGCACACCATGGAATACTATGCAGCCATTAATAAAGATGGAGACTTTACCTCCTTCATGTTTACATGGATAGAGCTGGAAAATATTCTTCTTAGCAAAGTATCCCAAGAATGGAATAAAAAGTATCCAATGTACTGAGCCCTACTCTGAAACTAATTTCCAATTTTAGCCCAGGAATATGGGGAGAGGGGAGAGGGAGGGGAGGGGGAAGAGTGGGGGGAGGGATGGTGATTGGTGGGATCATGCCTATGTTTCATCCTATAAGGGTACATGTGAATCTCTCTAAATGTAGAATATAAATGTCTTAGCACAATAACCAAGAAAAAGACATGAAGGCTATGTTAACCAGTTGGATGAAAGTATTTCAAATTGTATGCAGAAATAGTATACTGTACCCCATGACAGTATTAATGTACACTGCTATGATTTAATAAAAAAAAAAAAAAGAAAGTTTACTGGTTAACAGAATATTCACATAGTCTCAAATGTTAATGCATAACACAGAAAGTAGTCTAGTGTCCTTTTTCTACTCCTTCAGCTTTCTAATCCTTGTCATATATCCATGCAATCATACATACAAGAAATGTTTACTGAGCACCTATTAACCTCCTATATATTTGGAATATGTGTGGTGATGGACTACAACATGAACAAAGCAGGCTAGACAACATGCTCAAAGAACCATTGGTGCAGCATGTCTCTGAACCTGTCACCTGCTTCCGGAGATAAAATTCTTCTCCTAAATCTTAGCTTAAGCACATATAATTCATACCACCTTTTCGGCTATCTTAACTTCTGAAATCCTTTACTTCCTATTTCCTTTTGAAGCCCATCTGGCTACATAATTTGAAACCTTTCTCATAGCTCTCTAGACTTTGGCTTAGAGGGTCCTTTACGTCTGCTTCTTTTTCTTCACATTGCAGTTGAAAGCAGCGTTCTTCTATGTACCTTCCTTCCAGCTCTTGGCGTGAGTAGTGTATTTGATCAAACTAGACTCTGGGGATATAACAGCCAATAAAATGTTCTTCCTCTCAAAGACCTAAGTGATGTGGTCTGGGGCAGTAGTAGCAAGGAGACCTTGCCCTTCTTGTGTCCCAAGGTATTTATAAAACCTAATTGATTTGCAGCCAATTCAAGTCTGGGTGCCAAATTCCCCTCTGTGAGACTGGGAGCAAATTGCAGATCTCAGAGCCCTTTCTACTTTTTAACCTGGGGCCAACTACTCAGTGGGATAAGGTACTCACCTAACTAAGACTGGGATCTTGGGCATCTTCTTGGAGACTTTAAAGAAACTTGTGTCTCCTTTGTTGTCAGTGAAGTACACGCCAGCAACACTGGTCACGAGGTTCCCAGGGAAGGTGAACAATACTCTTTCATCCTCACCCTGGTTGGCCCAATCCCAGGCCTGGCCTCCGATAAGCAAGCCTCCTCCACGTTTTATAAACTTGACCAGCTTTTCAGTCATGGTTTCATTGTAGGCATCAATGCAGTAAACCCCCAGGGAGTCTTTCACTTCTGGCTCAATCTTTGCCTCCACTCCAGAGCCTTCGAGGATTTTAGCCAAAGGTGCCAGGGATGGGTGGACACCAATGGGAGCCCCAGGGGAAGAACAAAGCCACCCCACTGCATTGAGGAGAAAGGGAGTCAGCTGGGTCTCCACCAAGTAGTCCTCATGGGACATGACCACCAGCCGGCCTCGGCCATAGGAGGAGGCAGCAATGAGCACTTGGCCCATGTCATTCACCATTACTGGGAATGAGGCCTCTCCAATAAGCAGCAGTTCACATGGGATGGCATCTTCAGGGACCTCCCAGCTTGTCACTCCATTCATAAGGGCCTCAAAGGCAGCAGAAGGAGTTGCCATGGTTCTGTTTGTTTCTGTAAGAAGAAAGAACACACTCAGGTTGGTGAAAAATGAATAACCGAACAAACAAACAATAGTTCACTATCCCAGGCTGGGTGGTTCTCCCCACTGTGCAGACAAAATGGGCACTGGGGAAGGACCCAAGCACTCCATGTTAGTGCCTTCAGTCCAGGAGATCCCACTGTGTCCTTTCCTCTTAAATTCATGTGGTCACATTAGGAAGTTTGATTTTTTTCCCACTGAAGAATGAAACAGAAGGGAGAGATGAGGGTGGAATTATATTCCCCAAAGAGATATTTTGAAGTCCTAACTCCTAGTACCTGAAAATGAGACCTATTGGGAAACAGGTCTTTGCAGATATAATCAAGTTAAGATGAGGCCATAATGGATTTGGATGGGCACTAGTCCGACGACTGGTGTCCTTATACAAAGAGGAGATCTGGACACACAGTGACACAGACACAACAGGGCAGAATGTTGTCAGAAGGTGGAGGCAGAGATGGCAGTGATGAGACAACAAGCCAGGGAATGCCAAGCATTGCTGGCAAACACCAGAAGCTGGAGAGAGGCATGGAGCAGATTCTACCTCGAAACCTCCAGAATAAACTATACTGCTGATACCTGGATTTCACATTCTAAGCCTCCAGCATTGTGAGGGAACCAACTCCTGTTATTTTAAGCCACACCATTTGTGGCAATTTGTTACAGCACCTATGGGAACTAATAAAGTATGCAGCATGCTGTCACCTCCACTTGGGCGCATTCCATCATCTTGCCTCCCCCTGCTGACTTTATCACTTCCTGCAAAGAGAACCCAGAGCCTGTCTGAAAAGCCTGCACCCCAGAGATGGCTCTTTGGTCAATGTCACTGGCTGGGTAATAGAAAAGTGAAAGTCTCTGTGGCCTGAATCCAAGTCTCAGACAACCAAGGGCAGACAGTAACAAGTCATAAAATTATGGCAGATTCTCACTTGCACGTAGGACACACATGAAAAAGGTTTGTGTTTGTCTGCAGATGTCAACTCACAAATATCCTCTACCTCACTGTGAGCTCCCCATCAAGGATGCTCTATAATTGTATCTCTCCTATATGCACTGTACTAAAACAGCTCCTGGACAGACATGTTTCATCTCACTGACCCCCTAGCAGCCCTGGACACTGTTGCTCTTCCCGTCCGTGAAGCCGCATGACCGCCAACAGTGTGCTGTGACTTCATGGTCCCAAGCCAAACTCTTTGTCTTCAACCTCTGGAACCACTTAATTTCTGTCTTTTGTCACCACTTCTTGGATTATGTGAATAGTCCTTAAGTTTTTAATTTTTGGCTTGTACCTCCTCTCTACTTCTCTTGTCCGAGACATGATCAGTTTCAAGGTAATGTACAAAATGATTAAAAGCTCAGGGTTTGTAGGTACAGATGTTTGGGTTTCAATCTAGTCTGACTAAAATCGTGAGACTCTGGCAGCGTATCTCAGACTTAGTGTCCTTATTCATTAAATAGGGAGAAGAGTATCTACCACCTGAAGATTAGAGGAAACAATGCAGATTGAATGCATTTTCATCAGGATTCAGTAATATATACCTACTTGTACATACACACCTACTCATATATGCTTATAATTACTTGGTTAAGAATAGACCATTTAAGTTTGTGAATAATAGAGAGTTCTTACAAAGTGAAAGAGAAATTTACCCCAACATTATGTTTCACAAATACAGACTGAGCATTTATTGATTCTCAAAATTTCATAATTTTCACATTTTAGAGCCAATACTATATACTAATGTAATACTAATGCTGATCATTATTGTATTTCTTTCTCGATTATCTCTATGGGTTCTTTAAAAAGTCCGTGGCATAGGCACTGTGCCTTTTAAAGGCTACAGACAGAAAGGCCTTCATCCTGGGATAACTAGTAAGTTCAAGACCATTACTAAAAAAGGTACTAGCCATTTATAGCCGATCTCTAAAATGAAAGAAGTCTTAAACTTACTATTTTTCTTGCAAACCATCTCCTCTAAGATAAATTACACAAGCTTGATTCTTCTAGTAGTTAAAAAGAAGCATTAACTATCTACCTGCCTGTCTACCTCAAGGAACTACTGAGAAGAACAACTAAACACTTGGTTAGTAAGAAAACTGTCTCTTCCCTGCTCTCGTGGGGTCCACAAATAACCAGGAAAGCAAAGTGCATAGGGTCACAGTTCCTTCTCCCTCCTGTTTCCATCTCCAGCTGGTTCCCATATCCAGCAAGTTCTGTCAGCATCTTTGTTCATGGATTTGGAGGCTACACTTCAACATGCTAGCATTGATTACATGAGGAAGGAAAATGGTGAGCAGTTTTCTTTATCAACAAGTCTGCATCCTTTGAATTGTTATGTAGCTATTATTCCTAAAATTAAAAAGAACACCAAGGTAACATAAATCCAATCATGTAAATACATTAAATGATTAAGTACAGTGTATAAATCATGCTGCCATTAACCTCCTTTAAGTCCTTAATAACTCATGCCTGTACTAAACTGATCCAATTTCTGAGTCCCCAAGATCTGTTCCCACCTCTACGCCTCTAAAACTACTCTTACCATGTTATTTCCCTGAAAAGAACCCCACTGCTTCACCTTTGTTCACAGGGACCATCTCAGTCCCTCCTGCTCATGTGTAAGGCCTCCAGCTAGGTGTCCTTAGGTTTTCCAGTCTTGTCTCCTGTTGCCATTGTCCCTGTGGCTTCCAGGCCACCTGGCATCCCTGGACATGCTGTTTCCATTTCATATTCTCTTTGTATTCTTTTTCCTTCCTGTTCCCTCTCCCACATCTTTCTAGCTATGGAAATCCTATCCAAGTAAGAGAAGATATGCACAGAAATTCAAAAAGCCCATTTCTATGAAAAAATGCTTAACCTTACTAGTAATTAAGCAATGGAAAATATAATGTATGTTGCCCAGAATTGTAAAACAAACAGAAAAACAACTAAGAGAAAGAGAATTTCTCTCTTTTATCTAAGGAGAAGGAGCAGGTGAAAAGATGAAGATGAAGAAGATGAAGGAAGCACATAGTATCTACAGTCGGAAATGCTATGGGAATACTGTTACAGTCTCCTGGAAGGATGGAGAACATCAGTGCTTTTTTTCAAAAACAATCTGACAGTTACAACTCAGTTTCAAAAATGTTCCTAACCTTAGACCCAGAAAACCCTCTTCTAATAAAAGAAATAAGAGCAGCAGTAATGAAGACATACGTACAAGGATGCTAACTGACATACAAAACCACAGGTGGAGATAGATAAATGAAAGCCTATAAACAGATTGACAAGGAACGTTTCCCAGGACCTTTTCAGTTGTTGCAGGTGCAGTATCTCTAACCCAAACCCATACCCCTCCAACTTCCATGTGCCTCCAGATACTCCACTGTACCCAGAATAAGCCCCTATGGCATAGCCCCCAGGCACCCACCTATACAAGCCCCCAATGGGCTGTCCTTTAGACCCCATTGCTTTTGGCCCTTACTACCTCCAATGCTGACACACCAAGCACACCCACAGCATTTCTGTTGCCTTAGTTGGTTTCTGAGCTACTTCAAGGATGAGTTAAGTCTATTCATCATCCACTTAGAAGAATGTCTGTCCTAGATAAATTTTAAGTGGAAATTTCAAGTCACTATAATATATAAGACATAAACCCATTTTAGTGTGTACAAAGAAAATGGTAATTATAATAGCAGTCATAACTGTACTAGTAGTGGTAATAACAATATAATGTTCACCAGGTTCCTTATTTCATTATAAGTGATTTACGTATCTTATTTAATCCTGACAATATATCTATGAGGTATATACTATCACTATTTCTATTTTTTACAGATGACCAAAAAAACCAAACCAACAAACAAAAAAACCCTACACCTTAACGTCCAGAGAATTTGCTATTTGATCAAAGTCATATTGGTGGCAAATGGTAGACCTAGGATTCAAGCCCAGGAGTTCTAGTGCTACAGTCTATGTTCTTAAGCACTAGGAATATATAAATAATTGTTAAATACCAGACTTTTATATGCACAGGAAATATTCGGAGGCTACACTTCGACATGCTAGCACTGATTACATTAAGAAGGAAAATAGTGAAGAGTTTTCTTTATCTACAAGTCTACATCCTTTGAATTGTTATATAGATATCATTTCTACAATTAAAAAGAGCACTGAGGTAATATAAATCCAATCAAGTGAACACATTCAATGGTCAAGTACAGTGTATAAAAGATTAGGCAGATCCATCAGCTGATCCTGTCTTCCTTCCTCTCCCATCAGGCCGTGCACTTACTTTCCCACCTATAAATTTGATTTCCCCTCCCGGAACCTTGCAGCTGGTTGTGGTTCTCACCGTTAACCAGCTATCAGTAACTCTAATGTTTGACTTTTGAACCAAATGTGCTCTCTTTACCCCTGAATCCATTTGTTCTGCTAGCTTTGTGAACACAATCTGTGGGAAATTTCTCTTTTATTTCTCTCCGTAACCTCTTATGGTTCGTGCTTTCTCTCCCTAGGCCACTCTGGCTCTTTTCAGCTTGCTGGAATAAAAATCACCCCCAAAGCAGAAGGTACTTGAGACACAACCTGTGACTCAGGGAGACAGCAGAGCTTCCAGTCCTACGGAGCAGTGGCGGCACCTAAAGAGTTGTACGGAAGGGAAGGGGGTGGAGGGCTATCTGGGATACTGCTCCACCTGTGTATGGTTAGACTGCAGTATGGGCCTGAGGTCAGAGAGTATGTTTTATTCTGTGAATGAACAGGTATTTCACTGCTGGATGACTGAATGATGGATGTGGGTATAGTAGCAAACCCAGGATCACTGATATTTCTTCAGCAAATGACCTTGAAAATTGATCAATCTCACACAATCCAGGTCCAGAGGCCTTCTCTTCTCCATGTGGTTTCCTTCCAGAATGCTTCTTTTTCCTCAGTATCTTTCCCAGTGTCCATCGACTTCTACTAAGCCAGAATTGGGGCTAGTTCAACTCTTTTCTTGCATTCTGTCCTAGACATTCCCAGCCCAGTCTTAGTTTTCACTTAGAAATTGTTTAATTCTAGGAACATCTAAAAGAATATGTAATGCACATAGAAGAATACAGATGGTTAAACAATAAGAAAACCTAAAAGTCAAACTAACTCGCATATACCTACCATCCTGCTTGAAAAAATAGACTTTTACCACTATCTTTGAAGCCCCTCTTGCTCTTCCCATTCAGCCCCCAGCCCCCTGCCCCAGGAATAAACAGGATTGGAAACTTTGCTTTGTTCTATTTCCTTATTTTTGTCTCACAGCACTTCCTTTCTAATTCCTGAGTCCCCAGGGCTCTTTCTGCTGCTCATCTTTGCTCAGTCATCTGGGGGACTGGCCCAGGAGTGGGAAGTATTTTTTTTTAATTCGGGTGCTGAGTCCCTCCAGCTGTTGATCCCTTCAGCTCATAGGGTGTTTATCAAATGCACAGTGTGTAAGAACCGACATTCTAAAGTCCCAGGGACTGTCCCTGCTAAGCTTGGCCTCTGGCGCAGGCCGTCCTCCTTCCCTTGAAGGCCCAGAGCCAGTCCTCAAAGAGCCAGTCAGTGACGTCAGACGGGGAGAAGAGGGGGTTGCAGGGGTGGGGGTGGGGGAGCTGGGGAGTAGGGGAGCCATGGAAAAGCTCGCCTCCGTGTGCTGGCTGGAGATTCTCCAGGCCGCTGCCACCGAGGTCTATGGGGGAGGCGAGCGTGCACAGGCCACAGCCCTCTCCTCCAAAAGCGCGCACAGACACAGACACGCACAAACTCACCAACCTCCAGCAAACAGTGCAAGTAGGTAAGAGATCTCAGTCCCAGGCACTGTATTTGCAAAGATCAAAGGGTAATAGGATAGAAGTGATGCTCTGTCACCAGCTACCTGCATGACTCCGAGCAAGCCCTGCCTCTTCCCCGGCTACGGTATTCTCATCTGATAAAGCAGAGGATTAGATGCTGTTTTCTCAGGATCAGGCCTGGACATAACTCTACTACACAAAGCAAGCACACACAAACATCAGTTGTCAGAACCTGGAGGAGGAGCAATGCGGCAGGAGGGAGGTAAAGGAAAATCACCCACAGAAAACAGCAACACAAAGGGACAGGGATTCTCTGTCCCAGATTTGGGCACACCCAGACCCACGGCGCGCTGGCTCGGGCTGGTCCGCCCGAGCCCCATCACTCCCCTGCGCAGTCCTTTCCCAACACCCAGACCGAGTCCACCGTTGCCAGCTCCTCCTCTGGCCTGAGAGCTTTTCGGAAAGAGACACTCACCAGGTCACCTTGCAGTTTCCACGGGGCAGCTAGGAGGGACAAGGCTCCGCTCAGAGAGGGACGCGGTCCAGCGGGCAAGGGGCTTCCCTGCGCAGCAGTGACTGGCCCGAGAAGGGATTTGGGGAGGAGACCGGAGCGGGAGGAGAGGAGGGGTTTTTCTAAAGTCTCCTCCTCTCTACTTCCTCCCGGGCTGGAGTGGGAGCCCGAGGGGGCGGCGCTTGGAAAGGGACAGCGCTTCTTTGTGTCGCCAGCCCCGGAGGCTCAGCATTGCGGCGGCTTAGGGACGCCTGCCGGTCCTATCCTGGCAGTGAGGATGGCCGTTTTATTGAAGACATAAACTTCTTTGACGACACATTAGTAAGGAAAAGGCTGAACAGGCTGCAGAAGATACAGTCTGTCTTGTATTCAATTCTTATGAAAACCTTAAAACTCAATCTAGTTGGGAAAATGTACCTTGATGTGTTGCCAAGGAAAAACCACAAATTGTAGAAATTGTTGAATAAGCTTTCGTTTCTAAAAGGAAAAAAAAGAAGGAACCCCATATATATTTGTATTATGGTGGGGAGAAGAAAGGGCCTGTAAATTTGCCTTAATCTGAGGTTAGGGGAAAGGCAACTTTTAATATATTTTCACCGTTTGCATTGTTACGTGTGTTATTTTTGTAAATTGAAAATAGTATATTTCGAGCAAACCATAGGCAGCTATAATGTATTCTTCGGTGTACAGTTAAATCCCACTTTCCTTTCTGACAACCAGTTGACAGCTCCTCCTTCTAAAAGTGGCCTGTCCCTACCCACCTCCAATACAGGTGCTCACTTCAGGACGTGAAATGCAGGAGGGGATGATGGTTTGGAGCCTCGGCTGCCACCAGGTAGACTGAATTCAAACCTCACCTCTACACTTTACCAGCTGTGTGCTTGGGGGCAAGTCACTTAATTTCCCTGTGCCTACGTGTTATTACCTATAAAAAATGAGCATGATAAAATTAATCATAGATTCATTGTGAGCCTTACATTAGGTAAGTGAATGCTTTCAAAGTTCTTAGCTTAATACTCAGACAGTATGGCTGTACGGGTGCCTGTTAAACGGAATGAAAATTCAAGCCATCCTAAGATTCACTATTTCATGCTTTAAGAAAAATGCGTACCTTTTAATCCTGACTAGGGTTTTGGTCCAAATCCAAGGCATATTTCCTTTCCCCATCTACTTTCAATTCCCTTTCTCCAAATTGAATCATTATAAACAACCAAAAGCGCCATGGAGGTGGGTGAGCTCACTGGCAGGGTTTACACAGAGAAAACAGTAAGGGATGTCAAGAGAACCCGTATTCAGGACACTGCAGAGCCAAGGCCTGAGAGACAGTGAGCACATTCTTTATCTTCTTCAGGGTCCAGGTTCTTCAGCAAAATGCGGAGGGCTGGTGACAGTCTCACTAAGCCCTTTCCAGGTTTAAAACGTCAGGATTGCCAGTGCTGCAAGTCAAAACCCTATAGTACTGAGTTTCATGTACAAATCTTAAATCCAAAACAAAACCGCATATATTACTCATATAAAAATAAAGCACAAAGTGTACATGGGAAAGATACAAGCTAACTTACCTCTGAGGATGGGGGCACAAGACTTGCTGGGAAAAGGGTTTTGACTGTTTTATTTCTTAGGAAGGAAGGGGGAGGTAGAAAGCGCGGAAGCAAAGGTGATAAAATGTCATCATATCATAAATACGCTGTATTATTTTTTATGCGTAGTTTTGAAATATTTCATAATGAAAAATGCCTTAAAAGGACAGAGCTGTATCAGGTTCTTGATGGTTAGGTTCCCTGAGCGGAAGACACGCAGCTCGAAAGAAAGAAGAGAAAAAAGCAGAAACAGACACAGACGGGAAACTGCAGAAAACCCTCTTTGAAACACATCTTTGGTTTTGCGCCCAAGAACTCAAGGGTCTCAGCCCCAAAACCCGACCACTCCACAGCCTCACAGGCCCCATCCACCGCGCTCCCCGAGGACCCGAGCCCCGAGCTCTCTCTCGTACCCGCGCCTCAGTGGACCCGAGCCGGGAGCCGCCCGTGATTTGGCCAGGCCGGCTGGGGCTCCAGAAACCATCTGTGGGCAAGACTCACCCGTCGGTCCCGTAGTCCCCACACTGGGTTACTTCAGTGTGGGAAGGGAATCCTGCCAGAAATGTGACAAGGCGATGGGCCAGGCGGCCTGGTTATTTGAAAAGCGATGGTGGAGGGGCTGGTGGGTGGAGCGTGGGGAGCAGTGGGCGACACTGCAGAGGAGGGGCCAGGAAGGGGCCGTCCCGGGAGCCCAGTGGTCGCCGCCGGGTGGGGGCGGAGCCTGCCGGCCGCCTCCTGACTGCAGAAGCGCCTTTGTGCCAGTATTTGCCCCCACGATGCACCCCCAACTGTGGGTTGAAGGCCCTGCCGCCCGCCCTGGGAGTGCAGCAGGATAATTTGTTAAAAAGTAAACAGGTAATATTATTTAAATAATAAATAATAACAGACTTTTATATAAAATAATACGTAACTATTTCTAAAAATGGGTTAAGTCTACATATGCCGCTTGCCAGGAGTTAATCTCCCTCTCTACATATATTTATGTAAGGAGTGTATATATATCACACTATATTTATGCATCATTTTTTAAATAAAACAATGACTGTAGTAATTGTTTATATTTTTGCACAAAAACCTTTAAAATGTTTTTATTGTATATACTTTTTTTTTTTTGAAACTTTTATTCTTCTTTGCAGTTTTTTGCCAGGGCTGGGTTTGAACCTGCCACCTCTGGCATATGAGGCTGGCGCTCTACTCTTTTGAGCCACAGGTGCCACCCCTGGTATATACTTATAAACACAAAAATTATATGGAATACTCAAGCTATGGGTTACTCCTATAGTTTAGTTTAGTTACTCCAAGGAGGAGAGTGAATTGCCTATAAGTAATTTTTCTCTATATACATTATTGTTTTAATTAATAGTTGTATGCTATTTTGTAATAAAAATAAATCAACTATAAAACTAGATAAAATCCCAGGTCATGCTTGTCTAGCTTGGTGAGCTTAACTATAGAACCTGGGGTGGTGGAAACTACTTGTCTCTCTTTTTGGCTCACCCTATGAGCCTAAAGGACATCTGCATAGCCCCTGTCGATTCTTCAGTTTCCTCAACCTTCACTGCCTTGGCCCCTATTTGTTCAGGGAGCAGGTGTTCCCAGCCCAAACTGTCCTCAGGAACATCTCATTATAAAACTTTTTCCCAGCTTGGCGCCTGTGGCTCAATCGGCTAAGGCACCAGCCACGTACACCTAAGGTGGCGGGTTCAAATCCCCAGCCCGGACCCGCCAAACAACAATGATGGCTGCAACCAAAAAATGGCCGGGCGTTGTGGCAGGCGCCTGTGGTCCCAAC
>CAUYQV010185926.1:0-11654 GCA_963574575.1 Galagoides demidoff
CTGCTCAGGGGCCTTATATAGGTGTAATAGCTTAGCTGTGATTGGTCTATAAAATGGACCAATCAGGAGCAGGATTGAAAATGGACCAATCAGGGATGGGCACCAGTGTTTTCCCTTGATTGGCAGGTCCTCCAGCTCCGCACTACTGGAACCTCTGGGGGAAGAAAGCTCCCCTGCTTGGTCCAGCCTGCCGATTTTTTTGCCGGCTGCTGTCACCAAGACAAGGTGGCAGGTCCCCTCCCCAGGCCCTACTCGGCTCAGCTGGCTGGTGTGCCACTTTTCCGGTATCACCACCCCCCCATAACTTGCTCTATACCTCCACCCCTTTCACCTTACCTTAGCCCCATACCTCCCACCCCTTCCCCCATAACTTGCTCTATGTATCTTTTCCAGCTAGCTGTTTATCTGCATCCTTTGTAATTTCCTTGATAATAAATTGGTAAATTAAATGCATATTTCCCTGAGCTCTGTGAGCCCTTCTAGCAAATGACTAAACCCAACAAAGGGGTATTAGAAACTTCTAATTTGTAACTGCTTAGGTAGAAACAGAGGTGACAATCTGGGTCTTACTGATGGAATTTGAAGGGGAGGCAGTCTTGTGGGCCCGAGCCTTTACCTCTGGAGTCTGCACTGACCCCAGGTAGAGTCAGCAGTAAGTCTCTAGACTCCCTGTTGGTGTCCACTGGACAATCACTTGGTTTGGGGGGAGAAAACCCACACATCTAGCGTGGGAATCCTGTTGATCCTGTTGTGCTGAGAATTGTCTTAGTCCATTTGCGTTCCCATACAGGAACACCTGAGGCTAGGTAATTTATAAAGAAAAGAGGTGTATTTGGCTTGTGGTTCTGCAGGCTGTACAGGAGACCTGGAGCCTGGATCTGCTTCTGGTGAGGGACTTGGGCTGCTTCCACTCATGGGAAGGCAAAGGGGGAGGCCACTGGTCTGGATGGGTCAGCCATTCGACTAGACTGTGGGCCCTGGAAGATATTTCAGAAACTACCCCTAGGTTTTAAAAAGGTGAGTTATCTGCAGAGAAAGTTAAGACTCTTTATGACCAGCAGCTGTGTGACTCCAGAGTAGCAATTATAGAGAGGCAAACTGAGGCAAGGGGCTGATTATTATCAAGCAAATGAGAAGACAGTGGCTGATTATTATCATTATTTTATCCTTATTTGTAGAGTTTTGCCTTAACCCCAGTTCTCACTTTCTACCCCTTTATTAACATGTAAAGTGCCATTTCAGCCCCAACTCCAACAGGAGACTTGGTGGGGCCAAACTATTCAAACCATAGCAAGAGTTTAGTAGGACAAAAAGTTCGATAGTTTCCCCCTATTTCATACAACTGGCATGTCATAACTATGTGTATTAATTAGATAAAGTCTCAGACGCCATAACAGAGACACACAATGCAGTGGTTGAAATAAAACAGCTTATTTCTTCTGTAAAAGTCTCAAGGTGAGCACTTCAGGTTGGTAGGTTGACTCTATTGCCTGAGATTTCTCACGATCCCAGGTTCCCTCCACTTCATTGTTCTGTTCCCTGGGGCATTATCCTCTTCTATGGGCTTTTATGGCTTAGTAGCCACCTGTTTTTTATTTCCCAGTAAATAGAGTCCCAGGCAAACAATCTTTTAAAAATCAGGTAAGGCTAAAGTTATCTACATCAATTTGCTCACATTTCATTGGGATAAGTTAATCACAAAGTCAAACCTGGTTACAAAACTGGTGGGGAAGCCCCATCTCTAGCTAGGCAGCTACCTGCACAAGAAGATGGGGAGAGGAGATTTGGGGAGAACAACTAAACCCCTGTTACACTGTGGTTGTGACAAACAGGAGTTGGCAATGATTACCTGGACACCACTAACATTTACCAATGAACAGCCCGTTCAGACTGGCCAAATCCTTCCAAAAAAAATACTGAGTTTTTGTCAGTATGATACTTAAGTACTCTGATTTATGGAGCACGGAATTCTTGGAAGACCTCTGATTATCGGTCCGGGCTGGATCAGTGCAAGTCTAAGCGAGGACAAGGCCCAGCACACCATTCATAGTGAATTTCCTTTGCACACTCACTTCTTACTATCTTTCAGGTTCCTTAGCTGATTTTTAAAAAATGACTCAAGAGGGGAGGAAAACTGGCAGATCTCCGAGTTTTATTCAACTTCAACTTCAGTGACATGTGCTGCAGAAACAAACCCAGGAGTAGAGTAAAAACAAAAATAAAACCCCATACAGTCATCCAACTTCTGGCGCATATACACCAACAGAGAGCCCTGAGGGCAGACCTGCTGGCCTGCCAGGCCTGGGCTCGCTTCATCTTTCCCTAAGGATGCTGCCACAGGTCCTCGGTATTTGGCTCTGCTCCTTTCCTTAGAGTTCCCCCCACACAGTGGCAACATTCCCTTTGTGTATAGACAGACACCCTCAGGTCTATAGAATGACGTCCATATGAAACAATTTGAGGTATGAAACTCCCAAAACTGTTTCTCTAACCACATATGTCAGAAATTCTACCATCTCAGATTCAGCATCTGGGGATTTAGAAGTTTTAGAAGTCTTCAAGAGATCAGTGTTAGGTGATACCACCTCCAGGAAAGAAAAATATCATAGTTTTCCTCAAACCTGGGCACTGGAATCAACTTGAGAGCTGTTTCAAAACTCCAAATGCTTGGGTCCTCCTCTTCACCTACTAAGTCAGAATCTCTGGAATGGGTTCTGAGATTTTCTATGTTATTTTCAACCTTCCAGATGATTCCATGCCTGAGTTTGGGAGCCAGGGACCATTCTTAGTTAAACATTCAGAGATGCATCAGCAACCAAGAATTGTTTTGAGGGAGGATGATTAGGTTGGGGAGAAGTAGAGAGTAGGAACAGAGGAATCTGGAAACTCCGTGGAAAGCCTTCAGAGACAAACATGGCCCCTTCTCAGTTTTGTTTAGCCTTTGTAGAGGAATGGACACCATGCTTGCAAAGGACAGTTACTGATTCTTACCACATTAAAAGGAAATGCTGAGAACAGGACAGTCTCCTGGCAAGCCTAGAGAAGTTTTGTGACTTGGGGCAATCCCTCAAGTAACTCAGTGTTCCAGAATGAGATTAGCTCGGTCACTCACTAGTAAGCATGTGTCAAACATTGATGCTTGGTACTTCTTTGTGGGGGTTGTGGGGAAAGAACATGTGCGGAAAGAGCATGTGGCAATCCTTACGCATGCAGCCCTCATACCTTAACTCTCCACACCTGTTGTGTATAACCTTAATAAATAGCCATTGCGGAGGGGACTCTGGGCTACGCCGCACTCAAGGTTAGCCCACCTTCCGCAACCGTGTACTTCTAATCTGTGTCACACCTGACTCCTTCCTGCAGAGACCGAGACCAGGGCCTTAGGGGTCGTGATAAGCCTTGACCCAAAAAATGGCTAGCTGGAAAAAAAAAATAGCTAGCTGGAAAACAACATACAGCACTTCATCAGCTCTCGTCTTACAGAAAGGTCTGATCTTACTCTGTTTCTAACCACAAGGAAATATGTCACATTTTGGTTTTTGTTTTCCTCTAATTTATAAGATCAACAGAATAGGGGTATTAGCTTGGAATAATCTTCTGAAGTCTTAGGAGAAATCCTTAAAGGGACTTGGGCACCATCCTCACTTCCAGACGTGGGGACAAGACTGCTGGGAAAGGTGATGGGTTCCCCAGGAACAAGACCAGAAGGGGAAGGCCATGTCCAGCACTCTGTAGCTTCCCTAGTGTGTATCAGGCCTTCAGAAGGAGCAGGAACCTTTTCCTTACATCCAACCTCATCTTTTCTGCTTGATATTCAAGTCTATTTTCTCTGGCTTTCCATCATCTGGAGAGATGGAGAACAGCTGTTCAGGGACCTCCCAATTCCTGAAGCTAAAGAATTTTCCCATTAACATTCTTTTTCAGACTAAATAACTCTGATTTCCATAACCTTCCTTATGGTCTCATTCGTAGGCCTTTATTTTCATAGCTCTCCTTTGGATGTAATTCTTCCAATGAGAAATGAATCAATGCCAAGTATAACCCAAGAGTTCTTTCCTGTTTTTTTCTATGACATTTTCCAATTAATATGATTGTCTTAGTTTTTAAAAACAGCTTTGCTAGCTATTGCTAATTTATATTAAATATGTGGTCCCCATGTTCTTGGGGTATTAGGGAAAGTTACTTGTACTGAGCAAATAGTTCCAGGGCATGTAGATCACTGTGCAAGTTTTGAGACAGACTGTGTTATGGGCCATTATTTTATTTCTAAGAAACACAGTCGACAGCATCCTTTCTGATTCACCTGTGCAGAGCTGCTGGGAAGACTTCATTTGTTTCCTTCCACCAGGATTTTGTATTTCTTAATTTTTATGTCTCTCACAGGTTCATATGACCCATGGTAGAAATCCAGAGACCTGTGTTCTAGACTCCATTTTGCCACAATTAAACTATAACTTCTTGTTTATCTCTTAAAACCTATCTGAGTCTGTTTGTTTCATCTATAAAGTGAGTCAGATGGATTAGCTGACCTTTAAATTCACTCCCACTCTAAAATTTTTGTTTCTACTTATTTTGTTTTGATTTGTGTCTGATTTCTAAGTAACAAAGCAATCTGAATGCCCATGTAAGAGTAATACATTTTTTAAAGCTGCATCACTGTCTTACTTATAATAATTATTTCTATCACACCATACCTACCACAGCTTTCCTACTAGATAAAACACTCCTTAAAGGCAGGACCAGGTAGGTATATGACTGGCGTTAGCACAGTGCTTTCCCAATAAACATCTGTTGAAAGAGTCTATGCATGAATATTTAATGTTCCTCTGCCAAGTCAGGAGGAACAATCTTGGGAGTAAGAAAAATGATACTGACAAAGTTGTCTTCTGTGTCCCGGTGGTGGGATACCTACCCTATTTACACTGGCCTCTAGTGGATAACCTATTGCAAGGGGGTTTTCCCCGGGAGAAATTAAGAGACTTTAAAAGATTTGCGGTATAAAAAGAACAAATCCTCCAGACTGCAGGTTACAAATCAGGAAAGGCTAAAAAAGCAGAGAAGAATTTTGAGTTGAAGAAGTATCTGAAAGAGGAAAAGGACAGGTTTTCCTGAGTAGGCTAAAACCAAGAGATTAAACTCTGTCCAGAAGATTGAGAACAGAAACTCAGTATTTGGTCTCAGGGAAATTAGTGAGAACAGTCTCAAAAGCCAGACCTTATCAGCTCTGGGCACCTGTGATTTCCTAACTTGTAAATACTTTCAACTTTTGTTGACTCACCACTTGAGGAGCCCATATTATTGCAGACCACAGACCCAAAGGCCAGGGGGCTGTTGCCACCATGGTGACAAGTTAACCATGAAAGTGGCACAGACTGGACTTGAGGGGGTAGACGTGAGAGGTTGGAATCCAGGGGGTAGTGTGAGAAGTTTGGCTCAAGGGGGTAGACATGAGAGGTGGAGTCCAGGGGGGTTGACGTGAGAGGCTGGAGTCCAGGGTGTGGGTATTGATGTGAGAGTTTGGAGTCCAGGGCGTAGACGTGAGAGGCTGGAGGGTTTCTAGGCTGAAAGCACAATCAAGAGGTCCATGCTGTGGGAGGAGATCACTGATGAGCTGATCCTGCTCCTACCCCTAGCCCAGAAAGCTGTGTTTTGGCACAGCTAATCCACTGGGGACCATTCTTATTCTCCTACAGTCCTGGAAGAAATGTGGTGAGCATAACAAAAAAAAAATAGTTTGCAGTTTATTTTTATCTTTTCTAGGTCTTTGACTCAGTAGGATAGAATCTGCTATGGACCAAGACACCAGAACTCAATGCGTGCCATTGACACCCATGCAGACATCACAGTCTCCTGCCTTCCACCTGCCAGGGATCCAACTGGGACCTCCTGGCCAAAACAATAAAATTTTGTGTGCAGAATATGTTCTGAGCCCCAGAGGCACACTCCATGCCCCCATCCCCCCTTGTTTTTACTCATATTGGAACAATTTGATGCTGCTTCTCGATGAGTTAAAAGCCAAGGACTCTAGAGAACAGAGCAATAAGCACCCTCTTATCTGAAGATGATATGATTTTATTCTTACAGTCTAAAAACAGCCTTCCAAGAAAACAGTCTTTGTGATCAGATTACTTTCAGAGAGAATGGTCACAAATTAACTATTCTGAGACTAAGAGCACTGTTCCTGGTAGCCGCCTCCTGACTTGTCCAGGCTCACGTTCAGGCTAGTCAGTGGAGCATTTTGCTATGAGGATGGTCTCTGGGACTGCTCTGCTTGGTTCTGACTCTTACTAATTGGGTGACATTTACTTAACAATTCTTGGCCTCAGTTTTTTCATCTGTAAAACTGGTTAATAATATCATAGTTCTTACCTAATAAATTTGTTTTGAAGAGTGAATGTGCTCATATGTAAAATGCTTAGAGCAGTACTCAGTCAGTGTTAACCATTTATATATGGTTACTAATCCCAACCACTGTAAGTGGACCAGCGGTGTCCAACCCAAGACCCACAGGCCACATATAGATTATGTGAGTACATTTTGGTTTATCTGTGATGTAGAATATCATGAAAATTATTTGTGGAACTTTTTTTTTTTTTTTGCTCATCAGCTTTTGTTAGTGTTTGTGTATTTCATGTGTTGTCCGAGACAACTCTTCTTCTTCCAGTGTGGTACAGCGAATCCAAAGGTTGGACACCCCTGCATCATGTTACCAGTTTCCAAGATATAATTGTTAATGTTTTGAGAAACCCAAGAAAGTTCAATTACTCAAAGCTAAGCATTCTGTAGGCATTATTACTGTGTTGTTTTGTTTGGAGGTCCCCCCACCCTTGTTATTGTTGTTGAGATAGAGTCTTGATCTGTCACCCCAGCTACAGTGCTATGGCATCATCATACAACTCACTACAACCTCAAACTCATGGACTCAAGTGATCTTCCTGCCTCAAGCCTCCTGAGCAGCTGGAACTACAGGCACATGCTGTGATACCCAGTTGATTTTTCTATTTTTAACAGAGGAGGGGTCTTGCCCTTGCTCAGGCTGGTCTCAAACTCTTGAGTTCAAGAAATCCACCTGCCTCAGCCTCCCAGAGTGGTAGGATCATGGGCATAAGCCACCAGCCTAATTTGAGTTTTTGATTGCTGTTGTTTAATGATCAAGATGAACACAGTTATATGTATTGAAAGTGCTCTGAGGTTGGAATTATGGCAGTGCTCAAATCCTGGGACTCTCTCCCATCTATTTGTCTGTGAGTTAGTGAACATCTGAAGTAACTTATAGAGAAACAGAGAACACCCTTGACCCTCATTGGCCCTGCTTTAACTGAAAGGAGGAGGAAGGTGACTTCTACTTATGTACCACCCTCATCTGGTTCCTAAATTTTATACCAGGATACTAATTCTACCAGAGACTGACTAAGTTTTCAAGTAAATGATTTTGTATTAAACCGTGACATAGGAGAGCTTCATTCCCAGTATTTATCAGAGAGTATAATTTCTAGTATATTGCTGCAAGTTATACAGAGCTCCACATCCTACTGAGAAAAAATAATATTCATGGAGGAGTGTGTGTCTTTCCATTCCTCTAGGTCAGTGATTTCCCAGATTTTTATATTTCACAGACAGGTTTTTAAAGTTCTTTATGATGGTTGCTAAATAGATTGCTAACTTACTTTACCAAATAAGGATTTAACAGAAAGGTAGACTTTTAAATCAAAGTGTTACAAAAATGTAATTTTATAGAAAATTCCCTACTCACTGCACTGGGTTTTTTTCTCTTTTTTAGCATGAACTCAATGAAAACTTCAGCACTGGCTTGGCACCTGTGGCTCAAGTGGCTAAGGCACCAGCCACATACACCTGAGCTGGCGGGTTCAAATCCAGCCTGGGCCCTCCAAACAACAATGACAGCTGCAACCAAAAAATAGCTGGGCATTGTGGCAGGTGCCTGTGGTCCCAGCTACTTGGGAGGCTGAGGCAGGAGACTCACTTGAGCCCAGGAGTTGGAGGTTGCTGTGAGCTGTGAGCTGTGTTGCCATAGCACTCTACCCAGGGTGACAGCTTGAGGCTCTGTCTCAAAAAAAAAGAAAGAAAACTTCAGCATTGACTGCCAGAATGGAACTCAAGAACAATCAAGTAACTTATAACTTATCCCTAAATGAACCTGATCACTCCCGACTTCACACCTGGGATGCATCACTGTGGGCACCTGCAAAAGTCCTTCTCCTGAATTGTACTTTGATCTAATGCCCTTGACCAAATAAGCAGCATTACAGAAAAGGGCCTTTGAAGCTTGTCACTTCATTTGGTTCAAAACTGTTGCAAAAACATTATTGTTTACGTGGCTCAACGTTCTCTCTTAGAAGCCCCTGGAGAAGCCCCACTCTGGTCTTAACAACAGAAGCACTTGGACTTATGTAAGCAGTGAATTTATCTTTTATTTTCTATAGCATATGAATCATTTTACCCTCCCTTTTTACACATTCCTCTTGAAATTTTTAACTCAACTACATGGCTAATTTTTAATAAGGACATAGAATTTTAAGAAATATAATTTGTATATTTCTGGTTCCATCCTATGCACCTACCATCATTTTCCCTACACCTCATTGATTTTTAACCTTACTATAATATATATTTCCTTGTCAGGTATGTTAAATCCTTTCCAAAGCCAGCAGAGATCTACTTACGTAAATAAATTCATCAATGGAGGCCCACCTGTGACAGACATGGCTTCCTGAGGACCCTTACCTGCTCAGGGAGCCCAACTTATTTCGGACTTGTCTGCACAGATTTCCACATGGTGACTGGACAGAGAATCTGCGTTACGTGACCCACTGGGCTGTTAGCAGCCGCTGCTGTCCTGCTCTGTACTGTCAGGGTCCAGCCAGCCTTACCTTACATGAGTGCAATAAGAATTTCAAGTGCTACAGAAAAGCCAGCAGAAAGAGAAGGGCCATTAAATCAGGGTTTGTCTATTTTCAGATCCTAACCAACCTATTAGGAGGTTGTAAAACTAAGGTTGGAATGAACAGTTTTTTAAATAAAAAATTTCAACATTTTATGGAAAATAAATATATTAATCACATAACATCAGAGTGCACTTTATATAATAAGGGTAAGGATAAAATTTTGGTGTGACCCAGTACACTGTGTGGGTATACGGCACACCACTGAATGTGGGACACACCTACGAATTACACTTTCTCCTTACCAGTGCAAACTACAAAACCTCACTGTTTGTACCCCACATTAATCTGAAATAAAAAGAGAGAGAGAGAACTGAGTTGCAATGAAAAATGTATTTCTTTCTGTGCCTTACAAAAATGGCCTTAGTGACATCACATTAAGAGAGTATTTATTCTATCTGTGCACCAGGGCTTGGGCCTGGTCCTACTCGATCCTGGCTCAGAAACTGTATCACACAAAGTGCCACACAGGAAATAACCAGTTTCCCAGCAGTGTCTACTTGCTGATGTCTTCTCACTCATGAGTTTTTGTGCACTGTGGCTTTATAGTTGACCACCTCTCTAAATGGACCACCTCCTTAAGTTGACCTAATTTTTATAGACTGGACATGCACCACATTTACACATCAGTACAGTAAGCCTTGTCTGCACAGATTTGGCCTTATGCTGACCAGTTTCTAACAGTCCCTTGAATGGTGAACTTACAGGGGTCTACTGTATTTATGTATAAGAAAGAGTGAGAGAAAGACTGAGATTTATTTGAAGACTTTGGCTAGCACATTTGTGGAAGCTTGGTAGGTACAGAATCTGTAGGGTGGCTGGCAGGCTGGAGACGCAGGGAAGAGTTGCAGTTCTAGCCCAAAGGCAGACTGCAGGCAGAATTCCTCTTCCTCATCAAAGTCAAACATTTTTTCCTCTAAGGCCTTCAGCTGATCGGCTGAGACCCACTCACATCATAGCAGGCAATCTGGTTTACTCCAAGTCCAATGATTTAAAAGTTAAATTTCCCCCATTTGAGTAGCACTGCAGAGAATGGGCTGGCTGGCCAACCTTCTCTGGCCTTGGAAACAGGTGGCAAATAAAAAAAGAAAGAAGTGTTAGTCTCATTCAAAAAGTATTTGCACAGAAACATGGATAATAATGTTTGGCCCAGCCAAGTTGACGTACAACATTAACTCTTAGTTTAGATTATTTGTCCCTTAGTTTAAATTCACAGAGCCAAAGAGCCTAAGCCACTCAAGTTGATGCGGCTGTGAAGAGCAGACACAGAGGGGGCAGCACCGGTGGGGTGCTGGGTCTGGCTCCTGCTGGCTGTTGACTCTGCTCACCTCCTCCCCGGTCTGTGCTCAGCACATCACGCTGGCAGCCAGAAACCAGCCACAGAGGAGTGTCTGCACCACAGACACCATAAATTAGGTGTGCAGTGGGGTTGTCCCTTGAAAAGCTGCCTTACCATCACACCACTGGACACATCAGCTTTTCAACAATGTGTCATTAAAGTCTGTAATTTGGTTTAATAGGCATGATAGCAAGTCTTGAAATAGAATATTTCTAATTCTAATAACAAAAATAAAGTTCACAAAGTTCTAAAACATACATGAATCTCTTAATCCAACTTTCACATAAACAGAACAAACGTAACCAATTCTGTCCATTGATAGTGTTCCAACGTGCTGACTTCTCCACATATAAATAAATTGATCCACATGGAATGAGAATATGCACTATTTATTCTCTTATAAATAGTTGCCAAATTATCATAGGACTGCAATGAACAAGATCCAGACTAATGGGAAACTGTACAGGACATACAATCAATTTCTTTTTCTTTTTTTAAACAGAGTCTCACTTTGTGCCCTGGGTAAAGTGCTGTGGCATCATAACTCACTGCAACCTCAAACTCCTGGGCTCAAGTAAGCCTCTTGTCTCAGCCTCCCAAGTAGCTGGGGCTACAGGCACCCACCACCACTCCTGGGTAGCTTTTCTATTTTTAGTAGAGATGGAGTCTTGCTCTGCTCAGGCTGCTCTTGAACTCCTGAGCTCAAGTGATACACCCACCTCCGCCTCCCAGAGTGCTAGCATGGGCATGGGCCACCATCCCCAGCCTCAATTTCTTACCAAATACATTTCAAGGATGAGAGACAGAGAAGACAGAGACAGGTGGAGGAGGTGAACATAAAGATTCCCAAACTTCAGTGTCACCAGAGGGCTGCTTGGGAAGTCCCATCCCCAGACCTTCTGTGTCAGTTGATCTTGCAGATGCAGCGAATTAGCATTCAGAAATAAGTTCCCAGGTGATACTGGTGCTCTTGGTCTGGGAACCCTACTTTAAGAACCACTGGATTACAGATGTATGAGAAAATTTACAGATTGCAATATGTGAATCGTATTTAGACTATAAAAAATATAAGTAATTGGGAGACTTTACTATTTGCTGATATTAAGGAATTATTTTTATTTTCTTTTTAGGTATGATAACTGTAATCTAATTGCATTTTTGTAGAAAAATACTTACATTTTAGAGGTATATACAAAAAACCTTACAAATGAAATGATGCATGTAAGATGTCTGGGATTTACTGCAAAGTAATCTGCAGGGTTGGCCAGAATGATAATTGTTCAATATGATTGATGGTATGTGGGGCTTTATCATGTTATTCTCTCTGCTTCTGTGTATTTCATAATAAAAAG
>CAUYQV010185930.1:0-15161 GCA_963574575.1 Galagoides demidoff
TCAAGCGAGTCTCCTGCCTCAGCCTCCCAAGTAGCTGGGACCACAGGCGCCCACCACAATGCCCGGCCATTTTTTGGTTGCAGCCATCATTGTTGTTTGGCGGGCCCGGGCTGGGGATTCGAACCCGCCACCTTAGGTATACGTGGCTGGTGCCTTAGCCGATTGAGCCACAGGCGCCGAGCCAGAGAGTGGAAAGTTTTAAAAACCAGCTAGAACATTACGTACACATTTAAACCAATATGTTTGAAAATTATCATTAAATGTACTATTTCTAGAAAAATATAAATTACCAATTAATTTCAGAATATATAGAAAAACATAAATAAGCCAACATCCCCTAAATAAAGTTATGATCTAAATTCTATCCTTCACACATGTTGACATTAAGAACACCAGACCCACATTGATGTAGACAGACAACCTCAGTTTTCATATGGGACATCACAACTGAAGACCCTAAAGGAAATTCTCTCTTATGCAAACTGGGAAACAAGAAGAGAGAAGAGGGAAAGGCTGCCCAACTCATTCTTATGTGGCCAGTACAGCCATAATATCAAAAACAAACGAGCACAAAGTGATGAAAGGAAATTATAGGCCTTTATTATTGAGGACCATAGGTGCAAAAATTTAATAAATAGTAGTTAATGAAATTTAGTAATATGTAAACAGAATAATTCATCATAACCAACTAGAGTGCTTTTCCTAGAAGTTTAGGAATACTTCCAAATTAGAAAATTTTGAAATGAATCCTATGATAGTAATACATTAAAGCAATGATCCATCAATAGCTGTAGAAAAATAATTCAATATTATATTACAGCTGTATTAGGGGTCCCCAGAAAACCAATAGGATGGATGGATAGATAGATGGATGGACAGATTTACCCTAAGAAATTGAGCCATGAAGGGGGGAATGGGTGGAGGGAGGGGGATTGGAGGGACCATTTTTGAGGTCTATCTTACAGGGGTACAAGTGAAACTCTCTAAGAGTAGAATCAGAATGTTTTAAAACTATAACTGAGAAAAATGACATGAAGGCTGTGTTGATCAGTTTGATGGAAGTATTTTGGATTGCATGTGAAAACCCCACACTGTACCCCAGAAGTGTACATAGTTAATGTACATAGTTACCATTCAATAAAAAAAAAAAAGACTTGTTTTGTTTCATCAGTATAGTATTTAAAAAAAAAACAGTTGATAGTCTACTTAAAAATCTTTGCATATAAATCTGGATTCGAGCTTTTAAGTGTGGCAGCTCTGAATCTGTACCCTTGCGAGGCATCTGCTGGGTGCCCCTTCAGATGGGCATGTGCACTGTGGTTTATCTTGGTGTCCTCCATTCCCTGTTCTCACACTCAGCCCTTCCTGGCGCTCATAGCTCCTGGGAGGTTTCAAATTTGAAAACGTTAAGAGGAGATGAAGTTTAACAAGCAACAGATGATGGTCAAACCAATGATGCCAGGTTACTGTCACTGTAGAAGTTACAGAAGTGCACCTTCCTGTGTATAGAGTAGTAGTTGAGGAGGAAAAAAGTAATTTGTGATCATTTTAGAGAGCAGTGTTTTTCAAACCTTAACATGCACCAGAATCGCCTGTAGAGCTTGTTATGACATGGACTTTGGGACTTTACCTCTAGAGATTCTGATTCGTAGGTCTGGGGTAGGTGCTGAGGTTGTGGGTCTACGCACCACAAACTTGGAGTAGCCTAGTGCAGAGGGCCTTCTTAGGTAAGGTAAAGACTTTCCTCTTTCTGAGTTTATCAGAGTGCTTTTGGCTGTAGGTGACAGAAAACTCTGCAGAACAATGGTCTAAACCACAAAGACATTGGTTTTACCTAAAATACGTCTCTAGGTAGGCCCCTATATTAGAGGATTTGGTCATATATTCAAAGACACTTCTTTTTATTCTGCCATCTTTGGTGTTTTAGCAGTCTCCTCATGGTCACAAGTTGGCTGCTGTAGCGCTGGACATCACATTCTCATGTGATATCAGACAAAATAGGAAACAAGGTAGTGGTGGTGGTGGGAGTGGTAGCAAAACAGCACTTTCTCCTCCTGTATATCTCTTATCAGGAAGGAAAACCTCTTCCACTAGACTCTCAATTTCATCTTATTGATAAAAAATGGGTTGTGTGTCCACTGTGGGCAGCTTATTGGCAAAGTGGAAGGAGATTGCGGTGATCAGCTTAAACCAATCCCATGTCATCCCCTGGGTCTGAGTGTTGCCACATGAACATAATTTGTGTTATGTTTTGTTAGCAAGGAAGAAGGCTTTTGGAAAGACACTCGAGAGTGTCAGGTGCTGAGTGCATTTAAGGAATTTTGAGTAGGCCCATGGTTTGGTTGGAGTTGTACTTTTTGTGAAGATGGATCTGACCTTCTGAATAGTAGGGGCCCAACTGGAGGTGGGGAGACCAGGTAGGATGCCATCACTCCATCCAGGTGAGGTATACAAAGGTATACAAAGGATTTGAGCTGAGGAGATGTGAATTTGAATGCAAAAGTGAGGAAGGCACTCAGAGAACATGTCAACCTGGAAGAGAGGATGAGGAGGCCGAAATGACTCAGGGTATTTGAATTTGGCCAGGATGGAGCTAATGATGAGACCTGAGTAGAAGCAGGGAGGTCAGAAGAGAAGCTGTGTTTGAAGAAAAGATAAAGCTGATGTGGAATATTTTCGTGGAATATTCCCACAGAGACATGTGCTGGGACTCAAGAGGGAGTTCCAGGCTGAAGAACCAAAGCTGAAATCTTTCTGTTGGTGCAAAGATGAAAATGGATTTGAGTCCTTCAAGAGTGAGGAGACAGGAGATGTAAGGGCACATCCTCGGTCCTGAGGGTTGGTTGGTGTTAATTCAGCTTCTTAGTTCGTGAAGCACTAACTGAGGACTTAGAGAATTTGGAAGTCCTACTGCATCAGAAAAATGAAGTAAAAAAGTTGAGTATGTGTTTATGTTATGTGCTGATATTTGCATGATGATACATCCTTCCTATCTTAATAGTTATTTGGAAGGAAACATTCTTCAATGGTTGCTATTTCATTGGGAACGATGCAAAATTTGCAATAACATAATTTAAAACCGTATCAGCCATTTGTGAATGAAAACATTGCATGTATTTTTTTCCTTTTTGTAAGAGGTGCAATTTCAGATTGGATTTTGTGAGATGATGTCATAAATATCTTAAAGAATCTGTTTTGAGCATGATTAAGAAAGAAGGACTGGGTTTTTGCTGCGTATGTTTATAAATTCAAATACATTTTGAAAGTGGATTTAGTGCTCCAAATAAATAAATAAATAAATAAAACCCTGTTTAGGGAGTAGAGGCTTTTATTCAAGGTCTGCACGAGCTTCTGACAGACCTTATCTTCTCCCTTTGAGGTAGATCATTTTATTTTCTTTATTTCCTAGGTTTGTGTCCTTAATCTCTTGCTCAGGGATGCCATGTTCTCTTAAAAATTATGTTCCATGTTTATTCCATGTTCTCTTAAAAATTATGTTCTAGTCACTGGACAATGGCCCTTCTTGTATGATTAAACTTCTATCTTTAGTCTTAATTTAATTTTGCTTTGTTCTTAAAAGAATACGTTGAATGTCTTGCTAGTCCATGAGTTAAACAAATTGGCCAATCTCAAGAAACATTTGGATTTTACTCTAAATTACATATTTGAATGAAACTCTGCATAGACTCAATCTTTTGGAGAAACTAGATTTTATGCTGGGCTTGTCTATTCCAAATGTCACAAGTCTAATGTAGCTTTGGGCACATCAGCTTAAATTATTTGTGGAGAAGAATTATATAAAGATGATGATGGATGAATTTTAAAATTTATTTTAAGTTGACGTAGTATGATAACTAACTGTACCATATATTGAGATTTTCCCAGCCATTTCTACAGCTAATTTGTAAAGAGCAAGGGATTTACTGTAGAATAATAAAAATTTCCACAGTTTCTTTTAAAAATCTCCTAGGTATAGGAAGTTGAAGTTTAAAATGCTGACCCGACTAGAACACTTTTATGAAATATGTATGATTGATGAGAAGTCGATCTTCTTGAAAAAAGGTTGAGTAAAATCTAGAAATACTGGACAGTTAAAAAACATATTCAGTAGATCTGTTTTGTCGTACCTTGGAATTCCTTAGAAATTCAACCTTTATTATTTGGCTTATTTAAAAAATTCTAATCAAAATGTTTAATGGAGCAGTGGTTAAAACCATTGTATTAATAAAAATATTTCTGGCTGCAAATAAGAAAATGGGGTCAGTCAAATTGAATTAAGTAGAAAAGGGATTGTGAATTTTGTTTCTAACATGGCTGGATGCAGAGTCTCAAGTCGTTATCAGGACCTTCTTATGTTAGGTCTGCTTCCATCCGTTTGGCTTCAGCCAGCAATACACTCAGGTGGTGGGAAGACATCCTGCAGTGATGCCGGGTCACATCCTCCTCAGGAGGCAGAGATTCTTTTTTGCTTGTTTCAGCAACTTTTCTGCATCAAGACTCATCAGATAGACTTGAGTCATGTGCCCAGACCCAAAGTCACATGTCCATCTCAAGCGTGGAAGCTGGATACTGTGATCTTCTTGGAAGCCACATAGACTAAGAATAGAGGGCAGCGGTTCCTCTGAGGAAAAGCAAGGCACTGGGGTCACAGTAAGGGGACTGGGATGTGGGGGAGGAGTGTTGGGAGTCGTGGGCATGGCGTAGGAAAAATGTCCATTTAAACTGCTACTGGAAGTAAACCTTGATGATTTTGAATATTTCTAAGGATTTCCATTATCTACATTTATTGTTATTCTTTGTGGAAACCAGAATTTAGCCTGTGCTTATTTAATGCAGATGTTATAATTATTGTTTGTATTAGGAAGGCACCTCTTGTTTGGGGCTAAGATTATATCTAGTCTGCCTTCAGAGAGACCTGTAGATTGGCTGGGGGCCAGGTGTGTATATATGTGTCCATGAGATGTGTGTGTGTGTGTGTGTGTGTCTGTGTGTATCAATACATGTATGTAAGAGAGAGGTTCTAGACTGAAGCCAGTGATAATGGAGAAATAGTCTACATGGTCTACATGTAGATGGGATAGGGAAGGTGGTCAGGGAGGTTTGGTACAGTGAGGAAAAATTGCTCACTGGGGCTCTCAGGCTCACAATGCACAAGTGGGAAAAATGGGATTATTTTTTAGAGGTAAAGAGAGAGCGAGGGAGGGAATTCCAGGCAGGGTTTGCCCTGTGAGCATGGCACTGGAGCAAAGGTCCCATTAGAAACCTGTGCTGGCTGGGCCCATGGGGTAATCTGCGGAGATGAGGTTTGTCTTCCCATGGAGAGATGTAGTTGGTTGAGAACAAATTGTGGAGGTACTGGAATGTCTAGTGAAAGATCTGAGGTTTTATTTAGTAGGAACCAGTAAAATTTATGTGTGTGCATGTGTGTGTTGGCGCATTTATATATATGTGCTTGCATATTTGAGTGTGTGTTGGGGGTAGAGGATGCATTTTGAAGAGGGAGCTAATGATATGGTGTTTTCAAGACAGTGTCTGAGAATGCTGGAGAGAGATTAGAGAGGCATGAGGGAGTCTTATTTCTCAACCTTGGGACAACCAAAAACTGCATCCATTTTCCTTACTAAAAATTAATGTCATCCTGAAGGCTGGGTGGAGGTGATGGTCACTTGGGGTTGGATGAAGATTGTAAAGGGGAGGTGGACTTTCAAGGAAACCTTGGTAACTTTTTTTTTACATAATAGGGAAGAGAGAATGGCTGAGATTTATATGTATGCACACACATACATATATATATTTATTTATTTTTGTAGAAAGATGGTGGGGAAGGAGAAAGAGAGAGAGAGAGAGAGAGACAGAGAGACAGTGATAGGAGAATATGAATGGGTAGGGGAATTGATTGAGAAGCTTACTCTGCCGACTCTTCCTACCTCATTACTCAACCACTAATCCTACCTCATTACTCAACCACTACCCCCCTCCACCCATGTGTCTTACTGCACCAGCCTTCAGCCCATCTTTTTGTGCTTGCTGACCCCTCTATCTGGAACTCTCTCCCCAAAGATTTTCACTTGGGTGGCTTCTTAGCATTCATAGCTGAGCCCGAGTGTCACCTTTAAGTATGTATGACCTGACCTCTTAAAAATGTTGTGCTATCTGAAATACCTTTTCCCCATACCTCCGGTTACTGTCTCCCTACCCTCATAATTGTATTCATAGCATGTCTCCCCATTTGAAATTTTTGCTTATTCATTTGTTCATATGTTCCTTGTTTATCTCTTTCCACTGGAATGTAAACCCCCCGAGGGTAGGGAGTGTGTGTCTGCGTTGATGAGCACTGTAGATCTACCATCTAGAAAAGGGCTTGACACATGAAAGAACGTGGGCCAGGAGTGAACTAGAGATGAATAAAAATACCGTTGAGCAGAAGATCTGGGGTAGTTTACTTTAATCTCTGAATAAACTTTGGACACTTGTAGGAGCTGGGAATGAAGTGGTGAGAGTCACTTCTGTTCTTATGTTTTCAAGGAGATGGCCTGCAGTTATAATGACCTCTGTTACAATATTTGTTTGTTTAGTTTTTTGAGACAGAGTCTCACTCTGTCACTCTGGGTAGAGTGTCATGGTGTCAGTCTAACTTATAGCAGTCTCAAACTCCTGGGCTCAAGTGATCCTTCTGCCTCAGCCTCTGAGCTCCAGGAACTGCAGCACCTGCCACATGCCCAGCTGATTCTTTCTTTCTTTCTTTTTTTTTGTTTTTTGAGACAGAGTCTCACTACGTTGCCCTCTGTAGAGTGCTGTGGCTTCACAGCTCACAGCCACCTCAAACTCTTGGGCTTAAGTGATTCTCTTGCCTCAGCCTCCCAAGTAACTGGGACTACAGGTGCCCACCACAATGCCTGGCTATTTTGTTGTTGTAGTTGTCATTGTTATTTGGCAGACTGGGGCCAGGTTTGAACCCGCCAGCTCCGGTGTATGTGGCTGGTGCTCTAGCCGCTGAGCTACAGGCGCCAAGGCATGCCCAGCTTATTATTCCTACTCTTGTAGAGATGGGATCTCACCCTTGCTCAGGCTGGTCTTAAAGGCCTGAACTCAGGGGCTCTGCCCGCCTCAGCCTCCAAGAGTGATAGGATTACAGGTGCGAGCCACTGTGCCCGGCCGCTATTAGAAGTTTTTAAGTTTCAATTTTATTTGTAGTTTTCTCTGTTAACCATGTTGGTGGCAGAAAAAGAGCAATGGCTAAGAAGGTGATAGGTGGTGGATCTTGCCTCAAAAGGAGTGGGAGAAGAACATGGTGGAAAGGAAAGGGTAGGAGATATCGAAGATCTGAATCCAGGAGTTCAGGCCAGGGAAGGAGGGGAGGGGAAGGAAGAGGAGGCCGTGAGGCAAGCCCAGAGGAGCGTGGCAGGTAGGGTCCAATTTACATGTAACAGGAAAAAGCAATACCTAGGATAGCCACAGCTTAGATGAAGTAGATGTTCATGTCACTCTCCCCTAACCAAGTCTAGAGGGAAGTGGTCCAGGCCTGCTGTGGGCAGCTTTCTAGACAGCTGGGAGCTGTGCTGCTTCTAGCTTTTGGACGGCCCTTGTCCTCATGGATCAAAGTTGAGCTCTACTGTCCATGGACCAACCAGCAAGGAGGAAGAAGGTGGTCCAGGTAAATGGAGGTTTCTGGAAGCTGCCACATGCCACTTTGCTTATACCTCACTGGCTAGACTGAGTCACACAGCCACACCTGTGACTTTGCAGTGCTCAGGACGTGTAGTCTCCATTGGGGCTGGCCGGGTGCCCAGCTACACACTCAGCTCTGTGGGGGAGGGAGTGGATAGTCAGGGACAGGCGTGTGAGTGATGGAGGAGCTTCCAGAAACCCTTCTCTGCTGTCTCCAAGTCTGAGGTTTTGTCCACAAACTGTAGTGCTCTTTTTTTTCTAAACTTCAGTGTTTTATTCTCCATTTGCTGCTTCTGGGAGGATCTTCTTTTGGAGAGAGAGACACTGTGATAAGATCCATATCTTTTCAATCTTTTTCTGTATTTTGGAGTTTGATTTGGGGCCTAAACTATTTATTCTTTGGCCAAAAATACCCAGTGACTTCTGTTGTTCTTTGCAAGAACCACAAGTCATGGGGTCCTTGTTACCTTCATTTTAGGTCCAAATTTCCCTTTCTATATTTTTCTTTTTTTTTTTTATTTTATTTTATTGAATGGTAACTATGTACATTAATGCACTTCTGGGGTACAGTGTGGGGCTTTCACATGCAATCCGAAATACTTCCATCAAACTGATCAACATAGCCTTCATGTCATTTTCTCAGTTATTGTTTTAAAATGTTCTCATTCTACTCCTAGAGAGATTCACTTGTACCCCTGTAAGATAAAGATAAACCTCAGAAATGGTCCCTCCAATCCCCCTCCCTCCACCCATTCCTCCCCTCCTTTTTCCCTCCCCCCTCCCCACATTCTTAAGCTATTTGGTTATAGCTTTCATATCAAAGGTATAGATTAGTTTCATAATAGGGGTGTGTACATTGGATACTTTTCACAATTTTCTATACTTCTGGACACAGGTCAAAATTATTTTGATATCTAACATGATAAACACTGCCAACAAAGCATATGGGACCTCAGCTTATGCATCCTGGCTTCTTGGAAGGGAGGAAAGTCTTGGAGCTAAACCCAGGGGACACATTCATGTCATACCATGGAGCACTGGGGTATTCTGCAACCCTCTGCCACCTAGGAGAGAACTATCAAATACCACATACCAACCAGCTCCATCAAGCAAGTGGCCTCAATTATTACTCTAGGGGGCAGGGTTCCCCCTAGAGTATAATTAAAAAAAAAATTTTTTTTAATTGACTTATTTAGGTAGGGCCAAAGGCTGTATAGTCTTCTCATCTCCCCCATTCCCACTCCTGGTAATATTCCAACTATCTCCACTTGCACAGCAGAAACTTTGCAAAACTCCTTGGGAGAAATCTGAGTTACAGTACCCAGTAAACACTCCTAAAATGCTAATTCTTATTTGAAATCCAAATTTTGTTCCACATACAATAATCCACTGTCAAGGGTCAAATGGGGCAGGGCACAGTGGCTCACACCTGTAATCTTAGTACTCTGGGTGGCTGAGGTGGGAGGATTACTTGAGCTTAGGAGTTTGAGACTAGCCTAAGCAAGAACGAGATCCCATCTCTACCAAAAATAGAAAAAAACAAAACAAAACTAGCCAGGCATTGCGGTGGGCACCTGTAGTCCCAGTTACTTGGGAGGCTGAAGCAAGAGGATCACTTGAACCTAAGTTTGAGGTTGCTGTGAGCTGTGATGGCATAGCACTCAACCCAGGTCGACAGAGTGAGACTTGGTCTCAGAAAAAAAAAGGGGAAGGGATTTTGGCGCCCATAGCACAGTGGTTGTGGCACCAGCCACATACACTGAGGCTGGTGGGTTTGCTGGGGGGTTCGAACCTGGCCTGGGCAGGTTGAACAACAATGACTACTGCAACAAAAAAAATAGCCGGGTGTTCTGGCAGGTGCCTCTAGTCCCAGTTACTTGGGAGACTGAGGCAAGAGAATCGCTTAAGCTCAAGAGTTAGAGATTACTGTGAGCTGTGATGCCACAGCACTCTACCGAGGGTGACATAGTGAGACTCTGTCCCCCCAGCCAAAAAAAAGGTGGGGGGGGAAGGGTCAAATGGAAGTCTGAGGCACTTGGAATTTTTGGAGTCCAACAATGGATGTGGTTGCTCAGCTGAAGGCTCAGCACCAGGCGGGAGCATAGTCAAAATCATTACCATTCCTTGTGAGAGTGCCTCGATTTTTGGTTTTGTTTTGCTTAATTACAGATTACTGGTTTGCAGAAATAACTTTTGTAATGAAATAAGAGCCAACTCAGAGTTACCCCAGACTAACTCTCAGTCATTTGCTTTTATTTATTAATTATTAATTTTTTTTGAGATAGAGTCTCACTTTGTTGCCCCCAATAGAGTGCTATGGCATCACAGCTCACAGCAACCTCAGACTCCTGGGCTCAAGCGATTCTCTTGCTTTAGCCTCCCAAGTAGCTGGGACTACATCACCTGCCACAACGCCTGGCTATTTCAAGAGGCTGGGTCTCACTCTAGCTCAGGCTGGTTTTGAACTTGTGAACTCAGGCAATCTGACCACCTTGGCCTCCCAGAGGCATGAGCCACCTCACTAGGCCAGTCATTTGCTTTTAGATTTGCACACCCTCTTGGGTGGGAGAGACTGGGATGGCATGACAGCAAATACTGATAGAGGAATTAGGGATAGTGCTTTCTCTGGCTGCAAAGTAAATGTATTCTCTGATGTGCAGCAGGGCTTATCTGCTTAGTGTTGAGTGTTTTGCTAAGGTCTTTGACTAAGGTAGGTAAAGGGGACCTAGGATAGGTCAGGTAGGAGGATGACTTTGAATCTAGGAGTTCAGTATCAGCCTAGGCAACATAGGAAGACCTGCTATGTGGCATGAACCACTACACCCTGCTGGTTTGTTGTTTTTTTTTTTTTTAATTTTTAGTAGAGATGGGATCTTGCTCTTGCTCAGGCTGGTCTCAAACTCCTGGGCTCAAGTAGTCTACTCACCTCAGCCTCCCAGGAGTGTTAGGGTTATAGGCATGAACCACCACACCTGGCCAGGAATTAGATTTTTTTTTTTTTTTGAGACGGAGCCTCAAGCTATCCCCCTGGGTAGAGTGCCATGGCATCACAGCTCATAGCAACCTCCAACTCCTGGGCTCAAGCAAGTCTCCTGCCTCCCCCTCCCAGGTAGCTGGGACCACAGGCGCCCGCCACAACGCCCGGCCATTTTTTGGTTGCAGCCATCATTGTTGTTTGACAGGCCTGGGCTGGGGATTTGAACCCGCCACCTTAGGTGTAGGTGGCTGGTGCCTTAGCCGATTGAGCCACAGGTCCCGAGCCAGGAATTAGATTTTTTTTAAACCATATTGTGGGCCCAGTCATTCTGCCTGTCTCAGGGGTTGCTATACAATGCAAAGAAGGAAATGTTTTGCTTTGTAAACTGGATTGGGTAAGTGTGTGTGTGAATAGCACTGTGCAATGGGGTCCTGAGCTCCTTTTTTCCTTTGCCCTCCTGCTAGCTGAGCAGGAAAAGACACCTTCTTTCTAACCTTTAACCATGGAAAGGGGATGTCTCACTGCATTGAAGCAGTTGTCCTCTGTGTTGCAGGTGTCTTCAGTCCAGCAGCAGGTGTGAGGGATGCCTAGAGCCCATGGCTAGAGAGTCAGGCAGTGACAGCAGGGGCCCTTTGAGACCACCTCCATTTCTATGGCAGCCACTCCATTTCCTGTCATATTTCTTAACTCTAATCAATCTAAATTGGCCTGCCAGGTGGTGTCATCTCTCTCTGGTCTAACGATGGCAGAGAGCCAACTGCCTCAGATGTGCCACAGGTGCCAAAGATAAGGATTAGAAGGAGAAAGGACTTGCTCACTGCCAAGGAGGCGGTATAATAACCAAACTCTATCAGAGTGGCCTCAGTCAGCCAGTAACTGGCCATTCTGTTTCCCACTCCAAAGCCCTAAAACTAGAAGAGACAAGTAAATGCTCCCCCTACCCCACCAATGGTAACAGTAATAATGACTAACCTCCAGTGAGTGCTTACTGTGTGCCAGACGCTGGTTTGAGTCCTTTCACTCATCTCCTTTATTCACCATACCCCTGTGAATACTATTGTGGGCTTTCCCATTTTACAGCCAAGGAAACTGAGGCATGGAGTGAATAAAAAGCTTGCTCAAGGCCACACAGTCAGAAGCAGAGTGATGTGATGTTCAGACCTACATTCTTAACCACTTGGCTACACTGCCTTCCCCAGAGTTAACACAGAACCATATTCAGAACCTCAGAGCAGCTGACAACTTTCACACAACCTCAATTACAGTAAGGAGAGTAAGGATCAAGGAGGTCAGAGATCAATTGCTATCCTCCTAATATATCCCTGTCCTACCCTTTGTCTCCAACTCCAGTACTTGTCATTCTAGTCCATGTGTCACTATCACCTCTACCTGGACCACAACAGGACCTGACTGGTGTCCTTCCTTGTATTCTCCCCTGCCCTCCATAATCTGGTTATCTTTCAAATAGCTTCCTATAGAATCCTTGCCATGGCTTACAAGGCGCCCAGGATCCACTCCTGTCCATCTCTACGATCCCATTCTTTCTCATCACATTTTGGCACTCAGCTCTAGCCCCAGCAGTCTCTTCTGCTGTCTATTCCCAACACAGGAGTTATTCTGCTTCACACTTACACTCATTTTTCTCCCCGTCTGGATCACCTTTCTGTTCCTCCTCATTTCCTTCATCTGTTTCCTTCTCAGAAAGGCTTTGCAGCCATGCTGTGACAAGTGGCCCTTAGCAATCTCTGAAACAACCTTGTTTCTGTAAGTGTGCATGTGGTTATTGCCTGTTGCCATCCACTTAGAAGGCAGAGACCATGTCTGTCTTGGTCAGGTCAGTGCCCGGCACAGCCCGCATATTCACTGTATATTTGTAGAATGGAGGAAGCCTTCAGGCAAAGGATAAGGATTTCCAGTGCCTGTTGGTGCTGGCTCCTGCACAGACAGCAGGGCCTGAGAGTTACCTTGGATTTGATGAAAACTGGACCATAGACAATTGGTGCAATCAGAGAGGGCACATACACACCCTATAGATTTCTCCAAAGACACAGAAGTCATGGCTGGCAAAAGTGGGGAACTTTTCAAAGAAACTCAGCAGTGCCTGATAGTTGTCTGCAGCCACCTGAACAGAGAAGAAGTGGAGTCTCAGACAGCCTCCCCTGCCCCAGGTAAAGGGCAAAAGAGATGGTCTACTCATCTATAGAATGGTCTTGGCAGAGCTGACAATGGCAGTCTGGGCTTCACACTCTTCCAGAGCTTCCTATTACTCTTAACTCTAATTATGCCAGTAGACCCTCCATAGTTGGGCCTCTTAAAAGTGATGCCCCAGCCAGTGATGCCCAGCTGTCATTATCTTCATACCTTTGCCCACTGCTCTCTCTGCTGGGAATGCCCTTTCCTCCACACTCCCTGGGGTTCCCTCCTGATGCCCTAGGCAATGTACATCTCCCTGCTTGGTACTTCCATAGTCCCCCAGTCTCCCCGTTTGTCACAAGCCTCACACTTCTCACGACTTGTTTGATATCTGCTTCTGCACTGACTGCAAGGCCCACAAGGGCAGGCTGTAATCTCTGGGGCTGCCTCATTCACAAGTTTCCACCATGGAGTAGTCTATATCTGGTGCACAGTAAAGTATTCACCAAAAATATCTAAGTCTCATTATGTTGCTCTCGGTAGAGTGATGTGCCATCACAGCTCACAGCAACCTCAAACTCTTGGGCTTAAGCGATTCTCTTGCATCAGCCTACCAAGTAGCTGGGACTACAGGTGCCAGCCACAACACCTGGCTATTTTTATTGTTGTTGTTGGTGTCATTGTTATTTAACAGGCCCGGTCTGGTTTGAACCCACCAAGCCCCAGTGTATGTGGCTGGCGCCCTAACCACTGAACCATCAAATGGGTACTGAACCATTAAATCTTAAGATCTATTTCTGCTATTCAGGTTCTTAAACTAAAGCTCTTGCAAAATTATTATTATTATTATTATTTTATTTTGTTTAGAGACAGAGTTTCACTTTATCACTCTCGGTAGAGTACTGTGGCATAACAGCTCACAGCAACCTCCAGCTCTTGGGCTTGGGTGATTCTCTTGCCTCAGCCTCCCAAGTAGCTGGGACTACAGGCGCCTACCACAATGCCTGGCTATTTCTTTTGCTGTTGTTGCAGTTTGGCCGGGGCCGGTGCCCTACTCACTGAACCACAGGTGCCAATCAAAATTATTTTCAATGTATAATGTTATATGCCTCATTCTAACAATTATTCCTAATTAAGGCAGTATTTCATGAAAACAAAAGAAAACAAAGGTCAAAAGGTCATTTTGTTTGGCTCCTTCATTTCACAAATGGAGAAATTCAGGATCAGGGAAGGTAGATGACCTGCCCAGGGTCACACAGGGAGTAGATGCAGTCAGCTGCCCCTGAACTCTGGGGTACAAAAAGTGTCTCTTCTTACACATCTGATCCCTGTGACAGCCTCAGGAATGATGATAATGACAACTGACACTGAGTGCTTTCTAGGGTCTAGTGGTTTCTGCGCATTTACTTCCTTTCTCCTTAATACAACCCTATAAGATGGGTACTATTATTAGCATCCCATGAGACAGAAAAGGAGAGTGAAGCTCAGAGAACTTAAAGGAATTTGCCCAAAGTCATATAGCTGGGAAATGGCAGACTGGCATTTGATCCTAGTTGGCTGATTCTTAACTGCTAGTCTATACATCTTGCCCAGGACAAGGGAGAAAGGCATTGTTACATTTTATCTATCAGTCCCAGAAAAGGGCTTGGGCTTCTTTTCTAAAACAGGGGCCATGGCTCCGCACCTGTAGCTCAAGCAGCTAAGGCGCCAGCCACATACAACAGGGCTGGCAGGTTCGAATCCAGCCTGGGACTGCCAAACAACAATGACAACTACAACCAAAAAATAGCTGGGCATTGTAACAGGCACCTATAGCCCCAGCTACTTTGGCGGCTGAGGCAAGAGAATTGCTTAAGCTCAGGAGTTGGAGGTTGCTGTGAGCTGTAATGCCACGGCACTCAACCCAGGGCTATAGCTTGAGGCTCTGACTCAATAAATAAATGAATAAATAAATAAATGAAACAGGGGTCACAGGCCAGGATTTTGAATTATGCCTATAATGCTAGCACTCTGGGAGTCCGAGGTGGGTGGATCTCTTGATCTCAGGAATTCAAGATAAGCCTGAGCAAGAGTGAGACCCCCATCTCTAAAAAATAGCTGGGTGTTGGGGCAGGTGCCTGTAGTTCCAGCTACTTGAGAGAGGCTGAGGCAAGAAAATTGCTTGAGGCTCGGCGCCTGTGGCTCAATTGGCTAAGGCGCCAGCCACGTACACCTAAGGTGGCGGGTTCAAATCCCCAGCCTAGGCCCGCCAAACAACAATGATGGCTGCAACCAAAAAATGGCCGGGCGTTGTGGCAGGTGCCTGTGGTCCCAGCTACTTGGGAGGCGGAGGCAGGAGACTCGCTTGAGCCCAGGAGTTGGGAGGTTGCTGTGAGCTGTGATG
>CAUYQV010185931.1:0-26953 GCA_963574575.1 Galagoides demidoff
GGCCCAGCAAACAACAATGATGGCTGCAACCAAAAAACAGCCAGGCGTTGTGGCGGGCGCCTGTGGTCCCAGCTACTTGGGAGGCAGAGGCAGGAGACTCGCTTGAACCCAGGAGTTGGAGGTTGCTATGAGCTGTGATGCTATGGCACTCTACCCAGGGGGACAGCTTGAGGCTCCGTCTCAAAAAAAAAAAAGGGCTATTTTTTTCCATTTTGTTCATTATTTTATCCTCAGTGCATAGAACAATCTCTCCCACTTAGTAGGTGTCAGGTAAATATTTGTTAAATGAAGGAAGGAAGAACAGAAATTCCCAACTGGTGGCCACTGGCCAAATTCAGCCTGCAGATATTTTTGTTTGGCCCCTGGAGTGTTTGAAAATATGTCAATTTGTCGCCAACATTTAAAAATCAGGATATTCTACAGACTAAAAACAATCTAGATTTCCAACCCTTCTTGAAAAATTATGAAATCCGGCAATTCTACATTCCCATGTGGCAGCAATCAACAGGAGCCGAGTCGCAGCTGCCCTCTTAGAGGGGACAGATGCTCCCCAGCCCCATGTAGCTCCCACCTGGCCTGTCTAACACATTTATAGGATTCAATGGCCCTTTGGTATCCAAGTTTGAACATCTGTCCTAGAGTTAAATAACCATGAAGGTGAGAGCTAGAAGGACTTGAGAAGACCATCAGGTCCAATTAGTGTCCATCATACGTAAGGAGAAACTGAGGCTCAAAGGAAGTGAGACCATCTGAGAATGAGAGTCAGACTCAGGCTCACCTGCCTCCCTGGGTGATCCCCGGACATCCAGGCAAAACTAAGGTGAAAGCCCCTTGGAGCCCCAAAGTCTTCTGTGCCGTCTTCATTACTCTTCTAGAATTTTCTATTCTTTTCAGCTCTTTCTAAGGGGAGAAAGGGAGTACTTTTGTTTGCTACATTCAGCAACCCTAAAAGAGACCCAAAATATTTGTGGTTTAAACAAGATAAAAGCATATTTTACTCCCCTAACAGTCCAGACATGAGCAGTCCAAGCTTCTATGGCTGCCGCACAGCACCAGGGACTGAGACTCCTCCATCTTGTTCCCTGCCATCCTTGAAGTGTTGCCCTCGTTGGTAAGAAAAATCATAGCTCTCCCATATGCCTCCATATAGCCAGTAAGAAACAGGAACAGAACTTGGCGCCTGTAGCGCAGTGGTTAGGGCGCCAGCCACATACATTGGGGTTGGCGGGTTCAAACCCAACCCAGGCCTACTAAACAACAGTGACTACTGCAATGAAAAAATAGCCAAGCATTGTGGTGGGCACCTGAATCCCAGCTACTTGGGAGGCTGAGGCAAGAGAATCACTTAAGCCCAAGAGTTTGAGGTTGAGCCATTGAGAGTGGCTCACAGCACTTTACTCAGGGTAAAGTAAGATTCTGTCTCAAAAAAAAAAAAAAAGAATAGGAAAAGGAGGAATTTACTGCCTTTCTGTTTTTGTTATTGTTGTTTTTTGTTCCTCTCTTTTAAAGTCCAGACTCAAGTTGCATAATCACTTATCCAAACATCCCATTGTCTGGAACTTGGTCACATGGCCACATCTAGCTGCAAGGGAGTCTGCGAAGTATAGTCTTTATTTGAGGCAGTTATATGCTCAGTCAAAATTTAGAGATTCTTTTACTCTAAAAGGGAGAAAGGCAGAATGAATATCAGAGGACAGCTAGCAATTTCTAGCCTACAGTACAATATAATAAAAAGAAAAAGAAAAATTTAAATGATGAGGAAAAATAAAATTAGCTCTGTTTGAGAGACCGAGGGGACAACTAGATTTGTGCATTTGAAACTCCAGAGAGAGGTCTGGGCTATGACTGTAAACTTGGAAGTCAGAGACATGGAGAGAGTCTAGAATAGCAAGAGTGTGAGCCCCACTTTGCAGACCAAGTAAGCAAAGTAACTGAGAACTAGGGAAGTAACACTGTTGGTGGGATATTCATGACAAATCTAAAACACAAGGTTTTGGCTTGTGACTCACAGTGCTTTCCCTCTACACTTCCCCAGCAAATGTAGCCACATGAAACTTGTTATTAATAGCTGGTATTAAGCAGGACTCTCAGTTTGAATCACTTTGTGCCATTTCTATTAGATCACAATAATTTAAAAACCTAGGGACATTGGGGATTCAGGTCTGGCTAGATCCAGGAGCTTAAGCAATACTTCTCAGGTCATTCTTCATTCCTTAGCCAATTTTTTCCTTGTGGTGACTCCTTCTCAGCAATCCCAACTAAAAAGCAATACCTTCACCTTCCCAAATTATAGTACTCCCAAGCTTAAATCTCATTATGCCAAAGTAGATCACATGCCCATCCATGTGTCAATGTCTTTAGCTCTGATTGGCCAACCTAGAGCAAGAGCCCACTCTTGGCATGGAAGGAGTAGAAGAGTTGGTCAGCTCCTCCCCAACCAAAATGGACTGAGTGGAAGAAAGATGGGCCCCCAAAAGAAACCAAACTTCTCTTTCCAGAAGAATGTAAGGACCATGGATGTCCAATGAATGGCCCCTTTGTGCTTCCATGCCAAGGACCAGCAACTCTTTGCCTATGACCACCGTAGGAAGCAGAAATCATATCAATTGTATCCCTAGCCAGAGAAGGTATTTGCTGTTTATTTAGAGAAATAAGACCAACAGAGCTAAAATGGTCAAGGAAAGATTCAAAACAGGGTGTTTAAATTTTAAAACGGAAACTGGGCTCTCTTCCTGTTCCCAATCAAGGAATGTGCTGCTCAAGACTGTCATCTCTCCATTTCCTTCCCATCTCTTCCTCCCCGGTGCTCAGAGCCAGAACATTCCTTTGGTAGCTGTATCTCCTAGCATCTTGTGGATCCATTAGAAATTCCCTGGAGAGCTGGAACAGCCAGTGATTGCTGCCTTTCCTCTCTCCTAACCCCTCACTCTCCATCTCCCTCCTCGGTAGTCTCTGAGCTTAATTTTTTCTAGCTGGGATTAGGCAAGTGCAAGGTGGTCAGGAGACTTTGCCTGTGGCCAGGAAGGACTTTAGGAAGGATTAATCAGAATCCCTCCAGGGATTCACTACAGAACATCCAACTCCTCCTTTCATCCCTAACTTCTCAGGCAGCTAAGTACCAACTTGAAGCTCAACTATAGGACCAGCTGTCATATGCAATAGACGCTTTATTGAGATACAATCCATATATCATAAATTTACCCTTTCAATGTGTACAATTAAGTGATTTTAATATATTCATAGAACTGTGCAGAATGTGAGGACCATGGATGTCCAATGAATAGGCCCTGGAGTCCAGGACCCTTTGTGCTTCCATGCAACCATCACCACTAATTTTAGAATATTTTTATCACTCTTAAAAAGCAATGCATACCCATTAGTGGTCACTTCCCATTTCCCTCACACCCCAGCCCCTGGCAACCCCTATACTCTACTTTCTGTCTTTATCGATTTGCCTCTTCAGGATATTTTACATAAATGGAATCATACAACATGTGGTTCATTCATGTTGTAGGATGTATCAGTACTTCATTCATTTGTATGGCCAGATATATGGATACATTGCATTTTGTCTATATATTTATCAGTTGATGGACAGTTGGGGTTTTGGCCCAATTGTGAATAATGCTGCTATGAACATTTGTGTACAACCTTTTATATGTATATGTATGTGTGCATTTTGCATATACAAAATGCATATGTTTTTAATTTTCTTTAGGTATATAACTAGGAATGGATTGCTGGGTCACATGTGGCTCTAGGTTTAACATTTTAAGGAGCAACCAGACAATCCTCCAAAGTGGCTGCACCATTTTACATTCTCATTAGCAAAGTAGAATGGTTCCAGTTTCTCCCCACCCTCATCAACATTTGTTGTTGTCTGTCTTTTTAGTTATAGCCATCCTGGTTTGTATGAAATGGTACCTCTCAGTGGTTTTGACTAGTATTTCCCTAATAACTAATTATATTGACTAATGATGTTTTCATGTGCTTACTGGCCATTTGTATATCTTCTTTGGAAAAGTATCAAAAAAAAAAAAAGGAAAAATATCTACTCAAATCATTTGCTCATCTTTTAACTGGTTTATTTGTCTTTTTATTATTGAGTTACAAGAGTTCTTATGTATTATGGACACCAGTCTGCTATAAGATATGTAATTTGAAAATATTTTGTTTCATTTTGGGGGCTGTCTTTCTATTTTCTTGGTGGTGTCCTTTGAAGGATCAAATTTTTCTTTTCCATTAAGTCCAGTTTATCTATATTTTCTTCTGTTGCCTATGCTTGCAGTGTCATATCTGAGACATCATTGTCTAAACCAGGTCTCATAAATTTATTCCTGTGCTTTCTTCCAAGAATTTTATCATTTTAGCTCTTACAATTAGGTTAATAATCCATTTTGAGTCAAGTTTTGTATATGGTGTGAGGTAGGGGTCCAACCTCATTCTTTTACAAGTGGATATCCAATGGTCCCAGCACCATTTGTTTAAAAGATCTGTCAAAAATTAATTGAGTATAAGTGACTTATTGCTGGACTATTAATTCTATCCCATTGATCAGCATGTCTGTCCTTGCCAGTACCACACTGTCTTTATTACTGTACCTTCACAGTAAGTGTCAGAATTGAGAACTATGAATCTACCTGCTTTGTTCTTATGACCAGTGTTGACCTTTATAATTGGCCTCTTCAGTGGCTTTATTTTTCTGTGCCCTTGCTTTTCTCTTATACTAGAAAAGCTCAGGTTCCCACATGGTCCTTTTCTTACTTTATTCAGGAATCTGCCCAAATTTTCCCTCATCAAACAAGCTGCATCACCACCTGATGTGTTGAAAATTTATTATTTATTGCCTGCCCCCCCCAACACCTATACATTTGAAAGCAAGAGACAGGGCCTGGGCTTTAGGGCACCTCAGGCTCAAAATTAAGTGGGTGCCAAAAATCTGAGTAGCCGGATAAACCATATTTCAGTGTAATATTTTATACTGGTTATAATCCAATCAAAGTTAATGCCAAAAAAATTGATAATGCCCCCAAAAATCAATAATGAAAGAAAATCAAAATGTAAATAAAGACAAGTTATGAAAATCATGTCCAATCAGTTCATGCATGGTTCTTTGCCCCCATGGGGCCATTACATCTCCACCAGACACATTTATGAGCTTTGATAATGGCAGGAATAGACTGCTCATCAAGGGACTTTATATATATATAGTCTTTTTTTTTGAGACAGTCTCACTATATTGCCCTCAGTAGAGTACGGTGGCGTCACAGCTCACAGCAACCTCAAACTCTTGAGCTTAAGCAATTCTCTTGCCTCAGCCTCCCAAATAGCTGGGACTACAGGCACCTGCCACAATACCTGGCTACTTTTTAGTTGTAGTTGTCATTGTTGTTTAGCAGGCCCACCAGCTCCAGTGTATGTGGTCGGCACCCTAGCCGCTGACCTATAGTCACCGAGCCACCAAAGCTTTTATTAGCTTTTTCCACTTGATCCAAAATACAGAATAATGTTTTGGTGAATACATGTAGGGACTGGGTTTTTCCTCTTGCCTCAGGCCCTATGGCTCTGCCAGGCAGTGGCAATCACCAACTGTGGTCGCCAGACCTAGCGCAATGCCTGGCACACAGTAGTCACTCCATAAATGTTTTCTGATTATGTGAATGTTATCAAGTGAACATTGTAAGTGTTTGTAGCAGAGTGAGATCTCAACCCACATAGCATGCATGAAATAGAATTTTATTTTTCTGTAATACAGTGTTCTGGGTTCCTCTTCTTTCTTCTCAGATTATATCAGACTTCCAGAGAACTTCTGCAGCACCAAGGGATTGGGTGAAAACCCATGAAACTCAAGTCTTGTGTCCATGTAAGACACTGCTGAGATGTGTCTGGTTGTTGTCTCCAGGGGCACTTCAGGACTGGTGGCATCTAGACTCTCAGTGAGGCTGGCTAGTCATATCTATTTGACCCTGACCCAGACTGCCCTCTCTTAGGCTTTGCATTCCTGCATAGGCAACAGGGTGTTGGGGCCTCTGAACCCCCTTCTCAATGGACTATAGGTGTTGGAAATCAGGTCAAGAAAACAATACCACTCAGTACCCCAAGGCCAAAGCGTTCAAAACCTAAATGTTTTGGAAACATTCAAGATGGAAAGCTGGAAAACAGGGAACTCAGGGAGAAAACAGGGAAAAACAGCTCGTGTGTGTCCTTGTCTGAGAATACATCAGATCCTACGTGGAACAATCTGGGGCAGAAGAGGGTATTGGGGAAAGGGAAACGTTTTCAGCTGCCTCAGCAACTGGGGGCACAATATATTCAGGACTCAACCCACCAAGATGCCGTTAGTGGTCTCCATGGGAATACCTGCATTTCCTCAGTTTATTTAACAAATATTTATCAAGCGTCCCCTGTGTGTCAGACAGGTACTGTTCTAGGCACTGGGGACAGAGCAGGCAGCAAAGTGGATTAAAAACTCTGCCCTCGTGGAGCCAATGTCCTCAAGGAGAGAAGGGAAGACAGTGAACAAGATAATTAAGAAATCCAGAGGGGGGGAAAGTCACAAAGGGAGTGAGGTATGGGAAGTAGCATAGGGGGAGAGAGAAGAAGAAAAGGTGGCCAGGGAAGGAGCTAAAGGTTGGATAAGGACCTGAAGGAAGCGGAGGGACAGCTGTCTGCTGGAAGAGCAAAGGGAATGGCCCATGCAAAGGCCTCATGGCAGAAATTTGCCAGATGAGTCTGAGGGACAGCGAGGAGGCCGGTGTGAGTGCAGTGGAGCAGGCAGGTGGTTAGAGTAGTGACTCCACTGACCTTTACTCTAAAGTGGGAGCCATAGAGGTTTGCAATAGAAGGACAGAGTCTGAATTACATTTTATGTTTTTGAGACAGGGTCTTGCTACTGTGCCCAAACTGGAGTACAGTGGCTTGATCATAACTCACTGCAGCCTTGAACTCCTGGGCTCATGTGATCCTCCTGCCTCAGCCTCTGAAGTAGCAGGGACTAAAGGTGCCCACCACCACACATGGCTACTTTTTTTTTCTTTTTCTGTAGAGATGACGGATCTCACTATATTGCCCAAGCTGGTCTCAAACTCCTGCACTCAAGCAATCCTCCCACTTTGGCCTCCCAAAGTGCTGGGATTATAGGTGTGGGTTACTACACCCAGCCCCAAGTTATATCCTTAAGGATCTGTATGGCTGCTCCCAGGGGAGAGTAGAAAAAGGGTGATAGGGTCAGGATCAGATTGTTCAGTGAGGAGGCTACTACCTCAGACAAGCCAAAAGGCAATGCTGGTTTGACCAGGGAGGTGGAGATGCAGGTGTTGAGAAGCGGAGCAGTCCAGATACATTTGAAGACAGAAGCAAGCACAGATAGAGAATGTAAAGGGAGTCCTTATTCTTGCCCCTGGGCCATGGGGTACAGAAATGTCCTATTTTCTGTCTAGGAAGAGAGCTGATGGCTTCTGCCCTTGTTGGCAACTGGCCGATTCCTCCTGAGCAAGTTCTCCAACTTTCCTTTCAGCCAAGGGCTCTGCTGTGAACTTCATTATTTTTTTAAGTTGGACCTCAAAGGTACAGCTTGAGTTATGCATATTCTTCGTCCACACAAGGCCCCTTTCTTGTTCCACACAGGTACCAAGGTGTTTCCTTTTAAGCCCGTTTGGCACCCCCGTGGACTTTTGTTCACTTTCCATAAGGTGGGAATTGCCTTCTCGTGTGCGTCTATTTCTCATGTGTGTGAGTGGCATTGTTTAAAGACCGCAGGCCTCTGACTTTTCTCCTTCTGTGCTGTGACTTTAGCTCCTCATACACAGCTCCATGTTCTAACACAGTATTTTTTTTTTTTTTGCAGTTTTTGGCCGGGGCTAGGTTTGAACCCGCCACCTCCGGCATATGGGGCTGGCGCCTTACTCCTTTGAGCCACAGGCACCACCCCTAACTCAGTATTCTTTTTCAACTGCAGGCAATTTTGCTCTGTAGGGACATTTGGCAATGACATAAACATTTTTGACTGTCATGGCTTGGTCTGTGGGGTGCTCCCAGGGTTGAATGGGTAGAGGCCAGGGGGATGTGGGGGTCTGCTGAACATTCTGCAAGGCTCAGTGCTGCCCCCAACAACAGAGAAGGACCTAGCCCTAAATGACCCTAGTGCCACAGTTGAAAACCTGCATCTACCTGCTGCACAGGGGTCCAAGTCCTATCCCACTCCCTGCAGGGAGGACACCCAGATTTCCCCAGCTCCACTCAGTACAAGCAAAGCTATGACAAGCGACCCTGACGGACTGACTGCTCTGAGCAATACCCCCTCGTGTAATTCCCACAGCAAACCTCCAGGGCATGGTTGCTCCTGTTATACCCATTTCAGGAAAAACTGAAGCTCAGAGAGGGGCTGTGACTCAGTCAAGGGCACCCAGCCTCAAAGTGGCGCAAGCCAGGACCTGGCCAGTGGCTCTTAATCGTATGACCTATCCCCAGTAATCCTTGTGACTGTTTTGAGAGGACAAATTAAAACCACTCGAGTGAACTCTTCTGCTGGCCTGTGAGCTCCGGGAGCACACAGATGGGGTCTGATGTGTTCATAGCTTTATCCCCTGGGACCCAGCACAGTACCTGGCATATCCACTGGACAAATATTTGTTGAATAAGCAAATAAATAAAGAGCTCATGGGTAGGGAGTTTTGGCATGTGCAATGACAAACCCAGCAGAAATGAGATTCCAAGCGTCTGCTCTCAAGGCAACAAACACCCAGGTGTATGAAAAGCAGACACCCGGCAATGTCTGTCGAGGGGCTGAGATGCTTAGTGTCGGCCTGGGTTTGACCCACAGCAGGGCTGTGGAGTGTTGACCAAGTGGTCAGTCTAGGCTGGCTTGGGGGCAGAGACACTTTGGCAGATAAGAACCTGGGTGGGGGCCAGGTGGCAAGGCCCGTTGGCTGGATGGCAGGGCCAGGAGGCCCTCACCGCCTGCCTGAGCAGAATCCTGTCCAGGGTTTCCTTCCCACCATCCCCTTAAAGGACCAGGCTCGTCCCTGGCCCCTGGATGAGAGGTTTCAAACTGTCAATCCAGAGCCGCATCTGGCCTAAGGCAGGTTTGGTTTGGCCCCCTGGAGTTGAAGTTCCAAATATTTTTGAACCTAGAATTTTATATAAAAATCTGAGTGTCTGACCACTCTTGAAAAGTTAAAAGGTCTAGCAACATCAGGCCTGACTTTTCAATGAGTGGGGTCCCTCCGACAGGACACGTGCGCTCAGGGTCACCTCAGATGCTCCCATCTGGCCTGGATGTCAGTGCATCCCACTTGAGCTGCTGGTTTGGAGCTGCCCAGCCCCTATGAGGGCATGCCCAGAGTGTTTTAGGCTATGTGGGAGGAAATTACTGGTCTCCACGTCCCCTGGAGCCTCTGTATGGACTCTGGGAGACAAGGGTCCCTGGTTCCCTCCAGCCCAATTCCAAGCTCTGTCAGGTGATTCCACATTGTGCCTTTAATATCCTCCAAAAAAAAAAAAAGCAGACTATTTACTTCCTGAAGATTCTCTTGGGGATGCATGATCATGGCTGGGAACTCTGCTCAGTCAGTGAGGTTGAAATCCTCCCACCCACCTACCACCACTTCCTCCTCCAACAAGTAGAAAAGAAGCAGAAAAACATCATCTGCTGGCAGGCTTAGGAATTTCCAGAGCTTCATAAGATGAACTGCACACATCCTTCTAGGGTGCATTCCTTGCAAGCAGACCCTCAGGGAAGGTGTCCCGAGCAAAGTGGATCAAGGAAGCACTCGGGAGAAACGAGGAGGGCATTGGGGGAGCAGGACAGGAAAGGGGGACAAGCCAGGCACAGCTCCAGCCTCAGTCTGATCCTGCAGGAAGCTCTGGAAGGCAAAAATTATGCCCACTGTGTAGAGTGAGCCCCACCTGCAGGACATTTATACCCCCCACCTGTCAGTCGTTAGAAACAGACTTCTCCGTGGGTGTAAACTTATGGGTACTTCTGCTCTGCCCAAGGGTGGTCCTTAAAGTTAGCCTGTGGATTAAGACGCACTCCAAATGCGTGGGAGTGCTCAGGCTGGGGGACAGGTACACAGAAGTGGAAAAGGGCTCAAGGACATCTGAGTGGAGCACCAGTAGCATCCACTACACCATCCATCCGTCCCTTTTTCTATTCTATCCATCCTTCCATCCATCCATCCATCCATCGATCTACCTTTCTGCCTATCTAACCATCAATTTATTCATTCTTCAATTCATAAAAATGTCCATCTGTCAGAAAGAACATCATATGTTAATATTTCTGTGTCCAGCCCCATGCTGGGGTACAGATAGGGGTGCAGCTGTGAACACAATAGGCAAGGTCTCCTCCCTCTTGTAGCTCACATGCAAATGAGCAGCTACAAGTCCCAGTTCCTTACTGTGATGTGGGAGACTGGCCTGCCCATCTTGCCAGCTGTGCCATGAGGAATTCCCGTTTGCTTACTTGGCCTAATGGCATCTGTTCTTCCTTCCAGCGTTTAGTCAATCCATGCTCCCTCCCATGCCCAGACCTTTGCAAATGCTGTTTCTCTGCCTGAAGAGCACTATGGTGATCCCTTTTCTGACTCTCTGGTTGAAATGAGATTAGGTTCCCTTAACCTCCCTTGATTAGGTTCCCTTGACTTCCCATAGCAACCTGGGCTTTTCCGTAGAGGTGCTGATTAAGTCTGTGTGAGCGCTTGTGTAATTTGTTTCCCCTCGGGGAAGGCAGAGATCGGAGTCTGTTTTGCTTTCTTTATGCTGTAATCACAGTGCCTGGCACAGCAGAGTGCCCAGCAAGGACTCATTAATAAATGAAACACAGACTGACAAAGGGCTATGTTTGAGCCTCTCATTCATTGATGAAGCTTTTCATATTTTATTCATTTATTTACTTATTTATGTTAGAGACAGTATCTCACTCTATTGCCCAGGTTGAAGTGCAGTGGCGTCCTTATAGCTCACTGCAGCCTCAAACTTCTGGGCTTGAACAATCCTCCTTCCTCAGCCTCCCAAGTAGCTGAGAAGATAGACATGTACCACCACACCTGGCTAAGTTTTTTTAAATGTTCTGCAGAAATTAGGGTCTCACTTTGTCCAGGCTGGTCTTGAAGTCCTGGACTCAAGCAGTCCTCCCTCTTTGACCTCTCCAAGTGCTGGGATTATAGGTACGAGCCAGGTGCCCAGCCTGAATGTTTGTGGGTTTTTTTAAACCCCTCAGGTAACAGTAAGATGCTGGTGCTAGAAATGGGAAATCAAAAGTAGAAAACTGATTCTGCCCACCAAACGCTTAAAATCCAACTGGGATGCTTGTTCAGCAGGCCACATGCTCATTTAAGAAGAATTTGCAGAGTGGGCGGCACTTGTGGCTCAGTGAGTAGAGGCCTCCATCCCCGTATACTGAGGGTGGCAGGTTCAAACCTGGCCCTGGCCAAAACTGCACTAAAAAAATTGCCGGGCCTTGTGAGCAGGCGCCTATAGTCCTGGCTATTCGGGAGGCTGAGGCAAGAGAATTGCCTAAGCCCAAGAGCTGGAGGTTGCTATGAGCTGTGATGTCACGGCACTCTACCAAGGGCAACAAAGTAAGACTCTGTCTCTAAAAAAAAAAAAAAAAAGGAAGGGGCAGCACCTGTGGCTCAAAGGAGTAGGGCATCTGCCCCATATGCCAGACATGGTGGGTTCAAACCCAGCCCTAGCCAAAAACTTCCCAAAAAAGGGAAGAATTTGCAAATGATCAGCATGACCCCCACTCAGGGATGACACACAATTTCATGCTACACTCTGTATTTTTCAGGAACCGGGTGGCTTTGTACTTCTCAGTAGCAACAATGGAAGCTACAGTTAATGGGAAAATGTCTTCAAACTATGAAGGAAAGTTACTATTTCTAAGCAAAAATTATATACCCAGCCAAACTATCAATCAAGGGGGACAGAATGAAGACATTTTTAGGAAGAGGGGTTACAATGTCTGAAAACAAATTATTGTCTTATGCCCTTTCAGGAAGCTGCTAGGGAATACACACCACCACAAGGGAGAAAAATCAGGAAAGGGAAAGACATGGTACACAGGAAACAGGAAAATCAACATAGGAGCTAGGTGAAGAAAATGCCCAGATCACAGGGAAAATAGGTCCCAGTATGAGAGAAAGACAGCTGGTCCTGATTGAAGTAAGTCAGAAGGTGCTGAGAGAGACATGTCAAGAAGACGAACTTGATAAAGCACCTAGAGCATCTGAATGTATTGAGAAGACTGCGGGGGGAAAAGATTATTATTAACTCCAGGAAAAACAAAAAGCAAGAAAAGTAATCATACTTTACTACATGGCTTAGCTACATAATCAGCTACGTAACAGATCACTCCGAAAATCAGTGACATAAAACAATAAGCACTTATTAAGCTGAGGAGACGGTGGATTGGCTGAAAGGTTCTGCTGATCTGGGTTGGGCTCCCTCAGCCACAGATCAGCTGGTACAGAATGGCCTTAGCCTGGGACACCTCATCTCTGCTACATGAGATCTCTCATTCCCCAACAGGCAAGTCCAGGCTTGTTCTCATTACTGTAAGGGTGTCCCTTTCAAAGAGAGAATGAAAGCACACAGCCCTCTTTAGGCCTTGGTTTGGAATGAGCACACGCCATTTCTGCGGCATTCTGTCAGCCCAAGCAAACACAAGCCCACCCAGATTTAAAGGGTAGAGCAGTGGACCCCTTAATCTCACAATGGAGCTTTAATATCACACTGCAAAGGGAGAGGGTATACGGAGGACTTTAATTAGGGTCATCAGTGCAGTCAGCCTACACAGTAATCATGGGACTGAGAAGTGTGCCTGCCAACCCATAAAAACCAGGGCTCTGTTTAGGAGACAGAGGGAGTGAGGAGGATGTGCATGTGTGGAAAGGGCAGCAAGAGGAAAGAGGCCAGAGAGGGATCCATAAATCATGCTTCAAATCAAACAGTCAAGAAGCCGTAGAACTATGCAATTCAGAGAGAGTAAGTACCAAAATAATGAGCTGCGAGAGATGAAGGTGAACCTTGGCTCTAACAAAGGGGATATGAGAGGACTTGGCCAGGAAACTATTGTTTTATGCAATAAGACTTGTGGACCTTATAGAATATTTAGCTTTCATACAAACAAAACTGAAACAATAAATGATTTCAGTTGATTGTGTGTATGTACATGAAAGAATAAGGTCTGTAAGACCATACGTATGATCAGATCCTTGCTGAGATCAACATTAGGTATAGATTTGGAAAAGAAGGTATCCACGTGACCGGGATAGTCAGGGAAGACTTCTTATAAGAGAAAGCTGAGCCTTCAAGAATAGGCCAAAAAAAAAAAAAAAAACAGTACTCAGGCATGTTTTGGAGTTTAGAGTTCACTGATAAATGATTTGACTTAATCCTGCAACCACCTTCTTGAAGTGGATACCACAGGAATTATTGTTACTCTTCTCGGTTTGCTAATGATAAAACGGAGTTCTAAGGAAGGTCAAGGACTTGCCGGAGGCCCCAGAATCAGGGAGCAGCTACAAAAGTCAGATTTTTATGGGCAGTGCAACAAAGGCCAGCTGTGGCTAACTTAACCACGAGGAAATTAACAGGGAGGACATGAGGGAGTTTTTAGGATGGAGAAAGAACGTGGGCCCCCAAGGGGCAGAAGCTGATGGAGTGGCACCCTTAGGCCTGACAGCCATTGTTTCAGCCTTGAATTGCTCCAGTCCCAGGAGAGGGGGGCCGATTGGCTGAGGCTGGGTTCTGTGCCCAACTCTTAGCTAGGGGGGAGGCCAGATGCACAGTCCACCAAGGCCACCTGCAGTGGAGTAAATGCTGTTCCCCTTGAGGAATCCACGAAGCTGTTAGTAGGAAGAACAAGAATGGGTGAAAGGCAGAAACCAAAGATGCTCGCTCCCAGGGTGGAGCCCACCTCCAAGTCTGCCCTGGTGCTTTCTCCTGCCGACAGGTGAGCAGCCAACCCTGGCAGCACCAAAGCCCGGCTCTTAGAGATGAGCCCGATCGCACACTCTGTGTTCAACTGCAAAGACAGTGCCCAGGCTGAGGTTTCTGCTGGGAGAGAAAGCCCCCTGTCCAGCACCAGCACATCTCCTAGGGAAATCTACTCTCTTGAAAAACACAGACTGTGATGCTTCAGCTTTTCAGAGCACTGACTGGGAATCTGTCTGAGCCCACACTGAACTCCCGGACAGTTGTTCTGTGCATGCTCAGATTCCAGGTTTTCTTATTTTAATAGAGCACATTGTTCAAAGCAGCAGTGGCTAGGGCCACCAAATGTGCCCTGACTTTCATCTTTAATCACTATCCACACAGACATTCCTTTGTTCAACATCTTTTGGGTATGTGAATCGGCTCTTCTGTGGGTGGAGAACTGAAATAAATCGCAGGGACCCTCTTAGGAAGACACCAGGTCAATTTGATGACTCTGGACTCCTACAATCCTCTCGGCCCTGAAGGTAGGGGTCACACGAATGCCCATTTCACAGGTGAGAACATTGAGGCTCACCTTATTTAAGTGCCAGAACTGGAAGCTTCTGGAAAAGCCCATTGGCACAAGGTTTCCAGTGCCCTTTAAGGTGTACTTTTTTAGCCTTACTCCCTAGGAATGGCATGGAAAGCACCACTCTCTACTGAAGACACTGTTGGGCATGACAGAACAAGAGGGCTGAAGGATCTTCTTGTCTGAATTTGCTCACAGGTGGGCCTGCTGCCCACCTACCACCACCATGCCCTTCTGTCAGCTGTCATCAGAGCCCAGAACCCCTTGAAAATGCAAGTCAAATCCAGCCACCCTTTGGTGAAGCCCTGTGGTGATCCCCCTCGCTGCTAGGGAAGCACACTCCCCACAGGGTGCCACTAACCAGCTCCCTGCTGCCATCTTGAGCCCTCTGCTCCAGTCACACTGGATGCCTGTTCTCACCCAGGGGCTCCAGGTTCCCATCTGGCTCCGGGCCTTTGTACATGCTGTTCTGAGTTCTCAGAATGTTCTTTGTCCTCCTTCCCTACCCCTGGGAAACTCAATTTATCTTTCATAACACAGATCAGAAATCACTTCCTCAGGTCCACAAACAAATTCAGATCCCCAATACAATGTATGCTCATGTAACTCTTTTAACTGCTGACCTGCACTCCCAACATCATTATTATTCCTAAGTACTTTTTGAATTCCACCCCCATCTCCCCATCTTCACCACCACCCCTTCAGCCCAGCCTCCATCTCCTCTGACCTGGACCACTGCCCCTGCCTCTCCCACCCTCCATCACTGGGCAGCCAGAATGACTGCCTCAGGAAACAAATGTGATCCTGTCACCTTTCTCATCCTTACTGCCCTAAAGACAAACTCTCGCCTTGACTTTCCAGGAGGGGCCAGGTCCAGCCCTGCCGACCTTGCCAAGCTGATCTCCCCCACCAACCCTGAGCACTGCTGCAGCCTCATGATGCAGCCTCACTGCTGCTCACGATGCTCCTCCCACCACAGGGCCTTTGCACCTGCTATTCCTCTGCCTAGAATGCTCCTCTCAACCTGTGGCCTGACCAGTGCTACTCACCCAGCATCACATTCTTAGGGAAGCTTCCCCAGCAGGTCTTAGCACCACAGGGCTCACTAAAACAACAGTTGCAATTATTCTTGCCTTGGTGTGACAATTTAATTATAGAATAACATCATTATCATCCTTGTTAAATGGCTAGAATTGAGTTTTCAATATAGAAGATGCTGGCAAGGCCCCACCCTCTTTCTTGTAGCACCCCACATTCCTGTGGGCGTGACGACCCCCTGCAAACACCTGTGACACTCTGATGTGTGTTCCAGAGCCTCCCAGCTCTCCCCAAAGGGACAGATCTCTGTGACCCATAGCATTGACATGCTCGTTGACCCACCCACCCTTCCTCTCCCCTCATCAGTCCCCCACTATGTCACTGGCACTTCCTGGGGTCACCTCCCAGGTAAATTGCTTGCATCCAAACTCTAGGCTCAGGGTCAGCTTCTGGGGAGATCCGTACATTGGGGATGTGTAAATGTTCGGCCTTTACTGACTGTTTCTTAGAGGGATTGAAACGCCTCCTTGCCAGAGCCCTGCTATAACATAAGCCTTCCCGGTGCCTGGAAGTGCCCTTGACATCACCAAGGAGCTGTCAGAAATGCAGGGTCTCAGGTCCCTCGGCAGACTTACTGACTCAGCTCTGGCTCTTAACCCCATCCCCAGGTATTTCTTTCATGATTACTGTCTGGAGGGTGAGGTGTGGGCCCAGTGTTGGCTTCGCCGAAAGATCCAGAGCCAGATCTTGGCCCCTCCACCCAGCCTCAGCCCTCCCCCAGCCCTCAGCGGGTATCATTACGGGATTCCGGCCCGGGTTCCGGAATCCGATACCCAGAGCAGTGCCATCAGGATTCAATCAGATCCAGTTGGCGATACTCGGCCTGGCCCTGCCGTTACTGCTTTACAAACTGAGAAGAAATAAAAAACCCAGGTTTTACGACCCCGCAGTTAAAAACTATTTGTAGAAGTTGCTAAGGTTCAAATCAAAAGTGCCCTCCCTAGAGGACTATTAGTTAATTCAGAGGACCACAGATTCTTTCCTTTTCTTTCTTTTCATCCCCCTCCTTCTACCTTGAGATGTGGCTGTAATTTACTCCTGCCGTTCAGACATCTAGAGCTTTCCATCCTTTGACAAACACAAGCCAAAGTGCTTAAGGACATCTGTTTATTTTATTTCTTTAATGAGAAAACCTTCCAATTTCTCCCGAGCTCAGCTGTGTTTATTTACGTTTTGTTGGTCATGTGAGTCAAGTACCTTGGAAGTTTAAAAGGCCTGGCCAGGCCCTTGCAAGCAGCCTCTAACTCTGAAACGGAGGGTAAGCCTTGCCCAAGGAAAACAGAGTCCTTGGAACTCTATAAAATAGATTCTCAAAATAAATACTGCCTAATTCACTCGGTAGATGTGGATTAGGTCAAGATGAATACAATTTGGAAAGGATTTTCTGAGGAAGTTGGAGATTTCTTTCCCCCACTGGGGGTTAAACCTTGTATTTAAATCTCCCCCCCCATCTCTTTTCAGTTAAGTAAAAGGTGTTTAGTCTTTGTGGCTAATAAAGAAAGGATGACTTTGATTGGGGTTCTCGACCTATGATTATTTTCTTTGCAGGGCTAGAGAGAGAAGGTTGGTGACCTCGCTAGTCACTTCATTCCATCCCGTAAGGAGGGAGGGCAAGAAGCACACATCTGCAGTTGTCATTTTGGTGGGGGCGGACAAGGAAGAAGTTGGAAATGCTTTCAAAGATGTCGCGAGGTGAATGACATAGTTCGAGGGGTGCTGGGCAGGGGGGTGGCACCCTTTGTCAACTTAATCCCTTATAATAGTGCTTCCCTAAGCCAGGGGACCTCCATGCCAAGTGCCTCTGCTTATTTATCTTAGAGCATTAAAGGATTATTTCCAGCATAAAATATATTTTAAAGATGGCTTGGGGTTGTCAGAAAAGTACTCATTAGCGGGGACATTCTTTGAAGCACCGTGCTCTCTGCCACTCTGAGAGAGACCATTTCCTTGCAGAAAAAACTTTCAATTTAGGTTGAAAGTTTTAGAGCGAATTAAGATTCTGAGTGTTCCTAATTTTCTGCCCACAAATTTAACAAATGCAGACTTCTTCCCTAGACTTGCTTTGCCAACTTCTCCCCCCCCACCCCGCCCTTCTTGCCCCACCTTTCAGTGAATGCTGAAGGGCATCTGAAAGGGGAAAAAAAAATGAGATGAATTTAAATCCTCTATGCAAAACCTACAACCAATTGTAGGTTGGGTGAGAATGAGAAGCTCTTTTGTCTTCTGTAAATATAGGGGTTGCTGCTTATAATGATAAGTGGTGAAAAAATATCCCAGGCACCCTGGGCGCCTAAATAATGGGGCCAATTTTCCTTTAGACTTAACTAGCAGGTTGAGAATCTGTCTCTTCTCAACTCCCCACCTGCACTTTTTACGCTACTTAATTTGCCAACAATAGGGTTCTTGAGCTTGTCCAAAGATTGCTAGAATTCCCATGAGCCTCTGGTGATGAGGTGCCACCTGCTGAATGGCAGAAAAGTGTCAACGCCTATTGTATTTGGGATTGGCTTTGACAGGGGAATAGGAGGTGTGTTCCCCTCACCATCCCTGCTTCTCCTACTTCCACTGTGATTTCGTGAGCTTTTGGGCCCCTCTGATGGCAGTCGGGGAAGCTCTGATGTGTGTCGTCCAACGGGGCCTAATTCAAAGTGGAAATCTGCAGTTTAAGAATCTCCTTGGAAATATCCATCAATGGGTAAATGGATAAGCAAATCCTAGGCTATTCCTACCATGGAATAGTATTCAGCCATGAAAAGGAATGCGGTACTAAGGCCTGCTGCAACAGGGGTGTGCTTGGAACTATCACGCTGGCTCGGCGCCTGTGGCTCAAGCGGCTAAGGCGCCAGCCCCATACACCTGAGCTGGCGGATTCGAATCCAGCCCGGGCCCGCCAACCAACAATGACAGCTGCAACCAAAAGAAAATATCACACTAAGTGATGGCAGCCAGACACAGAGGGGCCTATGTTGTCAGGTTCTATTTATATGTAATGTCCAGAATAAGTAAACCCATAAAGACAGATGCAGGTTGGAAGTTTCAGGGGCAGAGGGGAGCGGGTATGGGGTTTCCTTTGAGGGTGATGAAAATGTTTGGGAACCAGGTAGAGGTGGTGGTTGCACAATATGGCGGGCTAGAAGCTACTGAATTGTTCACCCCGAGAGGGTTCCTTTTATGTCCTCTGGATTTCACCTCAATTTATAAAAGAAAAATGAATGAATGAGTGAATCTTCCTGGGTAGTGTCACTTTGTGAGACTGCTGAGTCCAGGCTGGGTCTTGGTGAGTGTGCCCATGTGCCCAGTGGGGTAGGGAAGTCACTTGATGCTGTAGTGGTTCTTGTGCCTTTTCTGAGTGGAATCCTGTCGGGTGGAGTGACTGTCATGGAGTGTGGAGGCCTCAGATCTGATCCAAAGTGATCCAGTCACCATTTCCACATCTTTACATTGGCATAGCAATTCCTGCCCCACTGACCTCCTACGACAACCCTGAGACTTGTACTCCGTTTCCCAAAAGGTACTATGGGTGTTCTCGAAGGAACAGGAGCTGCCTAGAGGTAGTAAAAGATAAACATTCCTTGACTTGAAAGATCAAGTGGGGTTTTTGGTTGTTTCTTGGTAGTTTGGTTTTGTTTGTAGTATCTTCATCTGGTTTTGGTGTCAGGGTAATAGTGACCTCATCAAATGAATTAGAAAGTGTTCCCTCCTCTTTATTGTCTGGAAGGGATTGTAGAGAATTGGTGCTAATTCTCTGGGAAGTGCTTGATAACATTCTCCAGTGAAACCATCTGGCCCAGGACATTGTGAGGGGGAAGGAGAGGAGAAGGTTTTTAATTAGGAATTCAAGTTATTTAATACTTGTAGCTATTTCATCTTGGGTGGGTTTTGGAAGTTTATGGCGTTCAAGGAATTGGCCCATTTCATTCATTATGCAATTTATGTGTGTAGCGCTAAAAACAAAAAATGAAGTATTGACTTTTACAATGACTTACAGTTTGTAGCGTATAACCCATACCCAGAAACCTTTAGTCATAGGAATAAAACATAAATCTCTCTCCCCACACGTAACACTGGGTCAGACTCATTATATGGGCCAACTCCTTAGTCCTCCAGACAAACCTACAATCACACAGTGATTCCCATTCCATCTAGAAAGACACAGAGGCCCTCCCCAAGGCTCGCAACCCTGGTAAGTGGCAGAGAAGGAGTCAGACCCAGAAGCCCAAAGGCCACTCTGTCACCCGAGCTGACCACAGCCAACTACAGGTTCCCACATTCTGTGACCAACCTCAAGCCTTCAGTCCAACCCTGGTTCCTTCCTGTACCAGTTATCACACTATTAGGGGTGGAGCCGGGTCTGCAGGCCACACTTGGGTCTTAAACATATTTTCTTACTTTTGAAAATTAGTTGCCAGCCTTTAAAATTAGAAGATGTCACATAAAAATTCAGATTTCTGGCTTCTCCTACAAATTCAGAATATCTGGCTATCTCACAATTCCAAATGGCACCACTTGGCTGAGCTGCTCAGCAGCTGACCCCTTTCAATGACACAGATGTTCTTCAGTTTGCCACAGTCCCCACCCCCCACCCCCGTCAACTCACTGTCATCTCCCTAACACTAAGGTCAAATATCAGTTGTCATTACTAACTCACCTGCCTATTGGACAGGATGACACAGTGCCGTGAAGGCAGGCTGAATAATCTATTTGGGATATAAATCCCGATTTAGACCTCTTCATTCTCCCTGCTTTAAACTCTTCCCATATACTTTTGATCAAATTCAAGTTCTTCCCTATGGTCTAGAATCCCCTAAATGACCTGATGTGCTTGCCTGGAAAATCCTGTCTCTCCTACTTACTTGTTACACTCCCTCTTCTCTGGCCCTCTTTCTGCTTCCTATGCACTAAGTTTGCTGCTGTCTCAGACCCTCTGCACTGGCTATTCCTACCCCCAGATCATCCCACGGCAGGCTATTTTATTCCATCAGGTCTTCGGGCAGAACTCACCTCCTCAGACAGGGTTTCTCTGAACACCCCACCCCAAACCATATGCATAGTCACACTCAAGCCATCTCCCTCCCCTTCTCTTTCACCCTCCAGAATATGCTCGTGCTTCCTTTCCTTCAGAGCATTCTTACTGTCTGAAATGAAATGTTTGCCAGTTTTTCACAGCCCTCCTCCTCCATTAGAAGGTGAGCTCCAGGTGGGGAGGGACTTTCAGTGTCTGAGAGCAAGACAGTATTGCATAGTGGTTTAGAGCCAGGGTTCTGCAAACTGCATCCATTCCGTGGGCCAAATCTGGCCCACCACTTGTTTTATTTAAATAAAGTTTTATTGTGATACAGCCACATCTATTCATTTACATATTATCTATATCTGATTTTAGGCTACATAACAGAGTTGAGTAGTTGCCATGGAAACAATATGGGCAGCTGAGTGCCTATAGCTCAGCAACTAGGGCACCGGCCACATACACCCAGGCTGGCAGGTTCAAACCCAGCCCAGGCCTTCCAGACAACAATGACAACTACAACCAAAAAATATCCAGGCATTGTGGTGGGCACCTATAGTCCCAGCTACTTGGGAGGCTGAGGCAAGAGAATTGCTTAAGCTCAGGAGTTTCAGATTGCTGTGAGCTGTGATGCCACAGCACTCCACCGAGGGCAACATAGTGAGACTCTGTATCAAAAAAAAATTATATGTATATATATATATGGGACACAAAGCTTAAAATACTTGCTTTCTAGTCCTTTACGGGGAAAGTTCACCACCTCTGGTCTAGAGCCCAGGCTCCAGAGCTAGACTGCTCATGTTTAAAGCCAACTCCACTCCCGAAACATGTGACTTCAGAGAAGTCACTTCTCCTCTCTGTGCCTCAGTTTCACCTCTGCAGCATGGGTCCAATAAGAATAATGCTTACCTTGTAGGGTCACGGGGAGGGGGGGAGGATTACACGAGTTACTACATTTCAAGTGTGTACCAGCTACACTGTAAGCAGCTTTCATAGAATAAATGAGTGACCGTGTCTTTTAAAGAACTGTGTCTTTAGAACCGTGTTACTGGTTCTAAAGCAACATGTATAAAGTGTCCTGTCCAAGGAAGACGTGTGGATGTGTGACTCTACTGTTAATAAGTAATAAGATGCACGGTGTTGAAGAGGATGCCATCGGTGCTGACGGAAATAGTGACATTTGCTGAGTGTGGAGCCCTGTTCTAAGCCATTGGCATAAACTTCTATAAACTCACCAGTCTCCCGTGTTATCAAATGCCCCTCAATCCTGGACAGTGACTCATATTAGGGTCACCATCTTATCCAGATTTGTCCACTTTGAACACTGACAGGCTTGCAACCCCTGAATTACAGGCAAATCAAGATGGTTGATCTCCCTACACAATGCTCGCAGCTCCATTTTTCTATTTATGTTATTTTTTTGCCTTTAAATTGTTACCCTAGTATAATTCTTTAAAAGCTGCTAGACATCCCCAGCCAAAAGAACATTCTTCAAAGGCTAAAAAAAAGAGAAAAATCTAAGATGCTGAATAGTTGCATAAAACCCCCAGAGAGGAACCCGTTTAGACATCTTTGTTCTCTTGAATTTGACCGTGATTTCATCATTAGTTGTCAGCTTGACTCCCGTGACTCAGCGATGACAGGATTTTTATCCTCAATCTTTCGGTGAAGTTCTCCTTAGTACAAATAGACCCATATGCGGAGCGAAGATGATCTTTTCTATATTCTAATGTTTTCCTATGAAATTGTCAAAGAAGCCAAGTTTTTTTTTTAACTTTACTGTTTAAACATGTGAACAGTGCATTTTTTCTTTATGACCATCATTTTCTTGTCTTCCTCTAAAAAAAATTTTTTTTTAAACAAGCTGATCAGCCTTCCAAGAGTTTCCAAGTAATTAAACCCAATTAAAACCATAAAATTCTTTCTTTTAATGACAACTTTATTATTAAAAGCTAACCGCAAGGAGGAGATTTACCTGGCAAAGCTCTCCATTGTGTGTTAATCCACTCCTAACCTTTGGCTGACACTTCTAACAGATAAACCCTGTAGAATAGGGAAGCTGGTTTAATGAATAGCTTTAATTAATACTTTTCTTCCTTGTGGCAGAGTAATTATTTGTTCAGCTTGTAAACAGCTACTTGGCTGGTGATTTTGGAAAGGCCCAGTTATCTTGGATGGTGTGATGGCTTTGATTCATTTTGTGTGTTTGTGTGGTTTTTCTTTTAAAGTGAAAGGGGGGGGTACAGGACCCCTTTCCAGAATAGGCACAGAAGCACAGCGTCCTAAAGTTTAGGACAGGGTAATTGACGCAGAAGAAAAGCCAGGCGGAGGCAGGCAGCAAGCTGCCTATAATTGTGACACATCTCCCGAGTGGGCACGTCTGCCGTTTGCAAAAAAAGTCTGCAAGCCCAGACAGCGTCCCTACCGAGACGCGAGCCTGACTCATGGGCAGTCTGGGACTTGAGAGGAGAGGAAAGGACCTAGAGTCACAAACTACCAAGACAAGCGCCTCCCTGACCTTCCCTTCAGGTGGCACCTAAGAAGGGGACAGCCAAATGCAAATGCTGGATGTGGCCAGTGAAGCCTCAGAGAGCAATTATATGAATAAGATTGACCGGGCTGGCTCTGCACCTGTGGCTCTGGTGGCTAAGGCGTCAGCCACATACACCTAAGGTGGCGGGTTCAAATCCAGTCCGGGCCCGCCAAATGACAATGATGGCTTCAACCAAAAAAAATAGTGGGGCATTGTGGCGGGCGCCTGTGGTCCCAGCTACTTGGGAGGCTGAGGCAGGACATTCACTTGAGCCCAGGAGTTGGAGGTTGCTATGAGCTGGGATGCCACAGCATTCTACCCAGGAGGACAGCTTGAGGCTCTGTCTCAAAAAAAAAAAAAAAAAAAAAGATCGACTGAGCTGGGGGCAGCAGCTCACACCTGTAATCCTGCCACTTTGGGAGGCTGAGGTGGGAGGATCATTTGAGGCTAGGCATTTGAGACCAGCCTGGGCAACACAGCAAGACCCTGTCTCCACAAAAAAACAAAATAAATTTTAAAAAAAGAATGACCCACCCATCCATCCATCCATCTCAAGTGCTTCCTCCTCTCACTGTAACCTCCTCACAGAGGTGATAGAGTGGGTTGCCACCTTGCACAGATGAGAGAATGGGCATCACGAGTGGCCTGCCCAAGTCACACACCTAGCAAGGGCAGAGCCTGGATTTGCAGCCCGGTGTCTGGCTGCAGGGGTTGTTCTCACCTCCCAAGCCACATAGGTCCCTGGAGACAGGAGAGTAGCACCTCCCACTCAGCAGGAGAGAGATAACAGATTTCTTTTTTTAATTTAGCTCATTTCTCAGTTAGAAAGCTAGTTTCGTTAAAAAGGTTGACCATTCTATAATTCCACAGTTAGTTTACTAACATTAAGGGCCAAGCTTTCTCATTATTTTAAAATCTTTTACAGCAGTGGTCCTTAACTAGGGGTGATTTTGCCCCTCAGAGGACACGTATCAAAGTCTGGAGACATTCCTGACTGTCACAGCTGGGCAGGGGTGCTCCTGACACCTAGTGAGTAGTAGACAAGGACACAGATAAACACCCCCCATGCACAGGACAGCCCCACAATGAAGAATTCTTTGGCTCGAAATGCCAGTTCGGAGGTTGAAAACCCTGGTTTGTAGAATGCTCAAATTTTTAATTCTAGAGGCATTTTGTAAAAAAGCAAAAACAATGCTGATATACCTATCAGTCACCCCCAAAACGTTGCACTGAACCTCTTTTAAAAAAAAAAAAAATTTAACTATTGAATTTGTTAACCCTGCCACCAGAAATCAGAAACACGTCTAAAGACAACTAAGAGTTCCCAACTGTTAGTTATCATTGATCTAATTGCTCGTACAAGAGTATTTGAAGACAGCTTCCCAAATTCTTGAATATCAACCTCTGCTCGTTATGCAAGTTTCCTGAAGAAAGTATCTCATCCTCAGCATGGTGGCTGATGCCTGGAATCCTTGCACTTTGGGAGGCCAAGGTGGGAAGATGGCTTGAGGCCAGGAGTTCAAGATTAGCCTGAGCAAGAGCAAGACCCCATCTCCACAAAAATAGAAAAGTACCTGGCGTAGCAGCAGGCACCTGTAGTCAAGAAACTGAGGCAGAAAGATCCCTTGAGCCCAGGAGTTCAAGGCTGCTGCAAGCTGTGATGGTCTAGGCCCCGGGAAGCATCTTGACCTTAGATGGCTGAAAGACCAAGATGTTACCCAGAGACATCTTTTTTTCTGAAAATCAGTTTGGGGAATGTTGCATTTGATAACATTAATGGATCTGGAGAGGCCCTCAAGTAAGTTTTTCCACAACACATTTCCTTTGGCTCGTCAGATGACATCCTAAAAAGTTATGGGCTACATTTAAGTCGGGGGAGAGGCTTGGGGGGGCAGAGAAAGGATTCTGAGCCTTTCACAGTTAGCTCAAATGAGCTGATTTCCAATTTCAGCCAAGGTGTCTGGTTCCCACAGAGCCATTCCTGGCCTTTGGGAGGCGGGGAGAAAGGATGGCAGCTGAGAAGGAAGGGATTTACCAGTTAACTTTGCTTTTTCCATATCAAGTCCAGGAAATTAAAGGCACAAATGCTCAGAGGCCATAAGGGGAGAACCTCTCCCTCTGAAGGCCAGCAGTGATTGGAAAAGAAAGCCTGCCCAAGGCCTAAGAGAAAAATCAGAGCTGGTTTTTATATGCCAGCTGCCTGTCGGTTTTCCCAACTCTGGAAGTCTTATTCCATTAAATGAATCATTTATTTCATTAAAAGTAGATATCAACAATTTTAAATCAGGTGTCCACCCAAAAAGAAGTCTGATTATCATCTGATGCCTTATGTTTCTTTTCCTAATAAGGTAGTTGATGTTATGTTATTGGATCCCCTGAAGACATATTCAGTGAGTAAAATGATTAACATGTTGGTTTAGTGAGAAAAGAAGACAGTCCAGCTGTCAGCTCTGCCACTAATTAGCAGTATGACCTTGGATAAGTCATTTCACTCTGAGTCTTGATTTATCAGTTTATCCAAGAGAGGAAAGGTGTTTTGGGGAGGAAAGTTGATAACATGCACAAAGTTCACACACACACACATTCATTTAAAAAATACCTAACTTAAGGGCGGTGCCTATGGCTCAAAGGAGTAGAGCACCGGCCTCATATGCCAGAAGTGGAGGGTTCAAACCCAGCCCTAGTCAAAAACTGCAAAAAAAAAAATCTAACTGAGCATCTACCATTCAAGCTATGTCTCTGAGGACAAGGGACATGGCAATAGCTCTCATGGAGTTTATCTCCTAGTTGGAGACAAAGCATCAAAATTATAAATAAAAAGATCATTTGAAAATAATGATAAATGCTGTTGAAAACTGCAACAGAGTAATGGGATGTGGAGTGAGTGTGGAGAGGGCATCCTGACTTATTTTAGGTTAAATGATCAGAGAAGACCTATCTGGTATTGGGAGTAGAAAGTGAATATTTCAAAGGAGCCAGCCATGAAAGAGCCTGGAAAGAGGCAATTCCAGGTTAAGGAGCAGCAAGTGCAAAGGCCCTGAGACAGGAGCAAGTGTGGCATGTTCAGGAAGCAGAAAGTCCAGGTGGGGTGGAGTGTCCAGGTAGGCAGAGCACTCCTAAAGGATGCTGGCTTTACTCAGAGGCCAGAGAAATTAGAGGGTTTTAAACAAAAGCAGCTCTCATTTTTACTGTAAAAAGGCCCTCTAGCTGCAGAATATGATAGACGTAGGGAAGAGGGAAACTCGCTGTCTTTGTATCTGACCTTGTCGCTCTCACTGTCTCCTCTCGATGATGACCGAGGACCTTATGGAAACAAGGTTCACGGCATGATGCAAGTCAAGCGGTGAGCTCCAGGCCAGCCCATATTAGATGACAGTCCAACCAGGAGAGCTCTGATAATAAGCATTAGGATTTGGGGAAAATGTCTCTTCATCCCTAGCTCCTTAGAAAACCTGGAAGTAATCAGGCAATTGAGATATAAGGTGAAGTGCTGGTGCCCCAGGGCAGGGCAGCCTTTGTGGGCTACAGTCATGTACACCCTGCCTCCCCCAGCACCACCTCCCAGAGCATAAACTGTCATGGATCAGGGCCAATGGGGGCGGACGGCAGAGAAGTTGGCATCAGGATTTGAGCCACTGCCTCAGCGGCCAGTTTTTCCTACAGCATATTTCAACCTTATCACATATCCAAAATCCTTTTAAAAAATAAATATCTTGTACCCTTGTAAGATGAACCACAGAAGTGACTCTTTCTATGAGTAGAATATGAACGTTTTAACACAATAACTAAGAAAGTTACATGAAGG
>CAUYQV010185944.1:0-32606 GCA_963574575.1 Galagoides demidoff
TGCATGGACCAATCAGAACCAAGTAAGTCTGCGTTTGGATAAATGGACCAGATGGAGAAGGGGAAGGGGGATTCTCTATAAAAATCCAACCTCTCTCTTTGTCCAGAAAGTCTGTCCTTTCCCAGTTTGTAAATTGTTTTCTGGAATAAAGTCTCTTTCCTCCAATTCCTTTTCAGAGAGAACTTTTGTTCATGGAATCATGCTATTCACGCTGCAATTTTTTAACGCTCGCCCCTCTGCCACCCCTGCACCCTCCTTTCACGCAGAAAGCACACCACTCCCAATCTATGTCAATCTATATTTGCAGATGACTGCCTGCCCTTCCATATTTTTCCCCGTCATCACATACTCGTATATAAATATGGCCTCATGGTCTCATGAACACCAACATTTTTTTGTCATTGTTTTCTAAAACAAGGTCTTGGTATAAGTAGTTCACGCTTTTAAATGCTACGTAGCGTTTCCTATTTTATTAGTGTAATTGTACCCTTCTCCATGCTACGATCTTTCCTTTCTTGGGAGGTATGAAGTTTGTTTCTGGTTTTCACCACTTGAAATATAACTGCCGAAACCATCATTTTATATATATACACGCATATACTTTTTATATATGTACACACATACATGCATACACATGCACATATATACATATACACATATACATATATAGACACACACACACACACACACATACATATATATACAAAACCTTAGGTGCTGGCATTTTTATGTGATTAGATAGAATACATATTTTTAAATTTAATTGATGTTGTCAAATGCTTTCCAAATAGGTCTAAAAATTTACATTTCCACCAGAAGCTTAGAGCTGTGCCCTCTCTGGGGTACCTTGCCAACAGTAGGTGTTAAAATTCTCCTTTAAATGATCTGATCATTGTAAAGAGATATTTCATTTTAACTTCGAAATGTCTGTTCCTGACTGCTAATGAGTACAAATGTCTTTCCCCTCCGTCCACCACTCAGACTGTGGTCCTGTGGGTTGTGGGCTGATAGACTGGGCCCATGGCATCTGGGGATCTTTCTTTTACCCGCCAGTTTTTGGAGGCTGTTGGCCCTTTGCCTGTCATAAGTATTGCAAGTACTTTGGAAATCTCCCTTTAATTTTAACATCTTGCCAACAGAAGCTTTTCTTTTGACTTAATCAAATATATATTTTATCTTATATTTTCTAAGTGTCTGGCCTTGGTTTAGAAATTCTTTCCTCTGGATGTTTTACATTTTTTGCAATTGTCTTTAATACATTTAGAGTCCATATTGCTTGTGGCATAAGAAAAGAATTCAGCTTTATTTTCTTCCAGAAAGACGGCTAACCACCCTAACACTATTTATTAATCCATTCTGTTCCCAGGGAAGTAAAATGCTCTCCACACTGAGATCTATTTCTAGATTTTCTATTCACTTCCTCCACCAGAATCTGTTGAATGACTGCCTTTCAGTCTATTTTGAAATTTATTTTTTTCAGTTTCCAAAATCATCTCCCAAACCAACCAACCAAATAAACAAACTACACAGAACACAGTCTGTCCCTCTCGCTCACCCCTTCCTATAAGCCATATATTGTTTTTGTTGTTCATTTGTTTCAGATGCTTATTGATAAAATAGAGATAATGTATTTGGTTTTGTGCATTTCCCTTTTAGCCACCTACACCGTCAAACGTCTTTCTTAATTCTAGTAGTTTGTTTACTTGACTGTCTCAGATTTTCTGGCTATAGAATCACATCAGCAAGATACACAACGAGAAGGTAGGTTTATCTCTTTTTTCCCAATGTTTATACTGATTGTTTCAGATGGTACAAAACAATATTGAGTAATAATCATGACAGCAGGAGTCTCCTCATTACCTGTTTTAATTAAAACAGACTTAGAGTTTGGCCATGTGGGATAATATTTTTTGTTGGGTTTTGGTAACTAATTTTTCCCTGATTTAAGTAGTATCCATGTAGTCCTATTTTATGTCTGGTTTTTCTTATCAATGCACCTAAATTTTATTAAATATATTTTCAGCAACATCAGTATGATCACATATATTCTCTTCCTCTTTTTCTGTTAAAAGGGATTATGTTAATAAATTTTATAATACTCAGTAAGCCTTACATTGCTAGAGCAAACTCCATTTAAATTATTTTAAAATAGGATGCAATAAATAGTTAATAAAATAAAGGCATAGGTGCTGAGATATTTTAATTTTTATATGATTTTGTAATATAGTTTATTATTTATATATCTTATGTTGGTAAAATTAGACCAGACTTTTCCACCTTGGCTTTATCTTTTTGACATTCAGCAGATGAATATTTGGGGAGGCCTCTCTGCAGCTCTCCGAAGTCCGGATTTCTCTGCACAGCGCCCTCCTCTGGGGGGTCCTGGCCTGCCGGTGAGGCTCTTTTAGCTCCCGAGAATCCCAATCTCTTTCTCCGCAATTCAGTGAGGCTGCTGGGCTCTGTTTGGGTTTGTTGGCCTCCTCCTCTGGGACAAGCACATGGCTCCCTTTGTCTCCATCCCTATAGGACAGCTGCCATATACTTCCTGTGTCCATTATCTAAAAATCATTGTTTATATATTTTCTCTTCCTTTTCTCCCTCCCTCCCTTCCTTCCTTCTGACAGAGTCTCACTCTATCACCCGGGGTAGAGTACTGTGTCACCATCACAGCTCACAAGAACTTCAAATTCCTGAGCTTGACAATCCTCCTGCCTCAGCCTCCCAAGTAAACTGGGGCTACAGGTACCTGCCGCAATGCCTGGCTAATTTTTCTATTTTTAGTAGATGCGAGGTCTTGCTCTTGCTCAGGTTGGTCTCAAATTCCTGAGCTCCAGGTATCCTCCAAGCATGGGCTCTCAGAGTACTGAAATCATAGGTCAAACCCACTGCACCTGGCAATATCCAATTTCCATTATTGTTTAGTTACCAATATATTCTAATATCTAATTTGTCGGGATATATTTTTGAATCATTCACCATTCACAAATATCATATACGATTCCTAAACGTTGAGGGGATTTTTTATTTATTATATCATTGGTGATTTCTGATTTAATTATATTCTTGTCAGAGACCATATTCTGAAAAAATTTGAATACTTTCATTTTTTACCATTTGGGCAATTTTGGTTAAAAAAATTATGTAAACTTGAAAAAAGGTCTATGCTGTGCTTGTTGGTTCCATTTGTATTTGTTCTCGATGTGTTATTTAAATCAAAATGTCAGTTTATTTTTCCTCTGTTTTATACTTCTCTTAATTCGTGGCTGGGTAATTTCTATGAGTTTCAAAATATTCTCATTGTTATGTCTTCAAACACTGTTTCCTTTCCGTGTGTTCTCATTTCTAGTTTAGGAAACCCAACAACACGTGTGTCAGAGGAATGCGCCTTGTCCCCCCTCCACACTGCTCTGCGGTTGTGTCTTCCTCGGTTTACTAGTTTGACCAGAATGTTTTCCCCTGTGTCATTTTACTTCACTCACCCACTCGTCACTATGTTTGATCTTTCATCTTACCCACTTTTTGATACCTTAGTTTTCATCATTTTAACTTTTTATTTCTAGAATGTTCACTGATTTTTTTTTTTTCAGATTTTAGATCTATTCTGAAACTCATCATCTTGTCATCCATACTCTGAAACGCGTTCTTCATTTGCAGAGTCTGTGCTTGGTAGTCCCAATGTCTTGAGCATCTGTAGGCCTGTTTGTTTGTTTTTTTTTTTACCTTGGATCTTGCTCCTTTTTGGTTCTGTGCCCCCCCGATACGCCTATCGATTTTTATTTGAATATCTAATATCATGTAAGAAAAAAGCCTCAGTGATAATTTGAAATCATAAGTGGTGTCATCATCCTCTGGGGAGAATTTACTGAGCAAAGGGTGCTCACTTTAGACCCATTTGGGTTTTGTCAGCACTGGTCTATTTCTGGTTCGGTCTTTATGTGACTGGGTAGCTCTCAGGATTCCTAACTAAAAAAAGTTGATATGCTTGCTGCTATACTTTTTCCTTGTCAGGTCCTGAAATTTAATTTATCTCTGCAGCATCAGGAGACTGTCAAAAGATCAGATCAGCTTCTTCTCCTCGGAGCAGCTCACTTTCTATTAAGCGTCTCACCCTCTGGCTTACAAACGGGCAGAGATCTCAGTGAAAAATGATAGCAAATACTGGGGTTCCCTTCTCTCTGCATTTCCCTGATTGGCATTATTTTTACTTCTAAATTCCCAGAGATTTTGGGAACTCTTCAATACCTCTAAATTTGATTTAGCTTAATTTTATTTATTTAGCATCTTTCATTCTCCATAGGACGTCCAGTCTGATTCAAGCTTGCTCCTCAGGGCAAGGAGCCAAATTTCATCTGTCTTTATCAGGTACGTTGCATTTCCTTATTAAAAACATGCATTCTTTCCCCCCTCATTTTCGGGATTTAGAATGGTCCCAAAGTTTATAATCTTTCCTATTCGTCCTCCTTGGAACGTTGACGCTTCTCAAATCCGATATTTTAAAGTTTTCTTCAGCACAGCTATTCATTCCATGCTCCGATTAGTCACTCTTGCAACTTTACTTCTGGATATATCCCCAAAGGAATTGAAGGCAAAGACTCAGACAGATGCTTGTACACTCATATTCGTTATAGCATTGTCACCATAGCCAAAAGGCAGAAACAATCCAATTATTTGTCAACAGATGAATGGATAAACACATGTGGTGTATCTATACAAGGGCATATTGCTAACTCTTAATAAGGAAGAAGATTCTGACCTATGCTACAATATAGATATACTTTGAAGACATTGTGCTAAGTGAATAAACCAGGCACAAAGGGATAGATGGATAGATAGATAGATAGATAGATAGATAGATAGATAGATAGATAGGTGGATATGTGGATGGATGGATAGATAGATAGATAGATAGATAGATAGATAGATAGATAGATAGATGGGTGGATATGTGGATGGATGGATAGATAGATAGATAGATAGATAGATAGATAGATAGATAGATAGATACATGGATTGGTGAATAGATAGATGATAGATAGACAGACAGATGGACAGATAGATTGATACATAGGTAGACACTGGATCTTATCATGAAACAGGCAGCATACTCAAGCTGATGGTTGGAAAGACAGTAATTACAGGATGCGAGTGCTAGAAAGTGTCATCACTTAGACCTGGAGTGGCAAACAGAGGAAGTTTCTGACACCTGGAGAGAGCGGAGTGGAGAGGGTGCCCTGGCAGTAGCCATGGCTTTGGTGGAGGGACACAGCAACCCAGCAGGAAGTGACAGATGCCACACTGTCAGTTCTGTCCTTTGTTCTGCCACCTGACCCCCTGCTCTTATCAGCAGAACCCACCAGGAAGCAGGAAGGCAGAAAAGCCCATATATTCAGCTCATCCGGGTCAGCCTCCTGGGAAGGAAAACAGGGCAATCGAAAGTGGGGTGTGTATCTGGAGGACGAACGGCAGAAATCCAGCACAACAGTATTTATGGAGCACCCCTTTTGTGCTAGCCACTGGGCAGGTACTTGACATAGAGCAGTGACCCGGAGACCCTGCCTTATGGAGCCGACCCTCTAGCTAATATAGGGAAGTTGATTTCTATGATTTATTTAACTTTTGTCCCTCCATCTACCTTTGTTCTTCTTCAGGACCTGCTAATAAGATTGTATTAAGCATTTAGACATACACTCCTCATTTTTCTTCCTAATATTTTTATCTCTGGTTTTTTGTTCGAGTTTTGAAAAATTCCTTTCTTTGTCTCTCCTAGGAGTAGGCAAACTTCTGCAAATGTCCAGATAATAAATGTTTTAGCCTTTGTGTGCCATATGGTTTGTCCCAACTTTTCAACTCTGGTGTGAAAATGCAAAAGCAGATGCAGACAATATGAAAATGGATAGGGATGGCTGTGTTCCAATAAAGTTTTATTTATAACAACAGGAGGTGGGCTGGATTGGTCTGTGTGCTGTAGTTTTCCAATTCCTGTTCTAGGCCACTAACTTGGGTCTTTACGGTGACTTATTCCCAACCTTCAGTTCACCAACTCAATATTCCAATAAAAAAGAATTACAATTTGTTAATTTGACATTTTCCAGAAGGTCTGCTGGTGGTGTAATTGGATTTCCATGACTGTTCTTCATGGCTTTGCTCAACTCACTCTCAAGCAGCCAGTTCCCGAGGGCCCATCTGCCTGGGGTGCTCTGTTTCTTCTTCATGCTGGGTGGATGTCCTTCTGGAGCACTGTTATTTTGGAAACTCATGGCTCTATTGAGCCTTGGATGCAGGGGGACTTTGAAGGTGGGGTTCTGCTCCAGAGGACAGCATGTGGCAAGGTGCCAGTTTCCTCTCTGGGATCCAGGCTCAGAGATAGGGCCGCTCCGTTCCCAGCCTTATTAGGCTCTGAAGTTGGGGTTTCTGGGGCAGCAGCCTTTCTTCCCTCTGTTCACCTGCACCCTAGGCCTTTGGGGGTCCAGGAAACCAGCAGGCCTCCTGGGACAAGGAACCAAGTTGAAGCTTCACCCCTACAAGAGAATCTGTAGAACATCAGTGCTTACCCCATACTCTATGCCCCAGGGTCTCCGTCCCAGGCTCCCACCAGCCCAGGAGGGACCATATCCCACATGGGCTGCCACAGCCAGGAGCCTTGCCCCAGCTCCAGGGCCCACATACCTTCTAGCCCAGAAGCTTCAGGCATAGCTCTACAGCTGGGCTTCCAGTTGGGTGGGTGAAAGGCAGGAGACCTTAGGCTCCCATCACTTACGACACTAAACCAGGTTTCAATCTGTTGAAGCATCACAGGCTTTCAGACCGGCAGCAGCTGACACTTTTCAGAGTTGGCACGTGGGGTTACCAGCATAAAGACACCAGAAAACCACCCAAACACGGTGAGAGAGATCATGCCCAGTGAGCCCCGTCCTGATGTCAAACATAATTTCACCAAAGTGACCTGAAGAGAAGCTTTGGTCAGCATGGTTAGGGCCTCAGGGAGGAGACTCAGGACGTGTGGGTGCCACTCTCTTTCCAAGAAACGACCGTGTCTCAGGGCAGGACGCTGCCATCACAGATATCAGAGTTGAAGGGAGTCAGTGAGATGTCAGCCAGTCCCCCCCAGTCCCCTGACGCTGCTAACAAAGGCATCCTTGAAGCATCTTCAAGGGCCACAGTGGCCCGAGTAGCTCTTTGCCTCTTGCCTATTCAGAAACATTATGCGGTGGCTCTGCTGAAGTGACAGAAACCGTGGCAGCAGAATTATTCCCGGTTTACATTATCTTTAGAGAATGACAGATGCCTAGGTTCTAGACGTGGGTGTTTATGCAGGAAGGCATTAAAAAATTAAAATACAACTTCATGTTTGACAACAGGCCTGGTCCCCATTCAATATCAATATGCTGGCATTATTATTATTTTATGAAAACAATAATTCACAGTTTGCGGAAAGAGAATAACAGTATTGATCTCCTGAACGGTGCATTTTATTTCTCCATTAAATTTTTATGGAGCATGACAAGCTGTGTGCTGGGTCTGATCTTTTCTGCACATTAATGTACAAAGCTTTTGCAGATGTAGAAATTATGAGGGCCGTGTTAATAAAACCGGCTCAGATGGTCTGGGAACAAAAAGTAAACAGTTCCTGGCTGGCGTTTTTGCTCTGAGCTTATTAGTTTTCAAGGTTTGTGAACTGACCCACAAAGGAGATAGGAATTGCTCCTTAGTGAGCAGAGAGAAGAGAATATGTTAGCAGCAACCAGAGACCCTTAGAGGCTCTTGAAGAGCATCACAAAGGCAGTTTAGAAGCAGCAGAGCGAGAGCTGCGGAGGACAGTGGGTGCCCCAGTCAAACACCAGCAGGTCTCCCTGCTCTGTGACATCATCTGTCTCAATGTCAGCAGGCTCTAAGCAGCCCTTGGAGTAACTGCGCTCTTCGCAAAACCTCTCTGAACATCTTAAAACCAGCTCAACGGGCTTCTCTCATCTCACCCGTTTTCACTTAGAAGTTGATATTCTGACCCATTCGCTATCTGAGGGTGGAACTATTTGAAAGATCTTTTTTTTTTTTTTTTTTTTTGGCCGGGGCTGGGTTTGAACCCATCCCCTCTGGCATATGGGGCCGGTGCTCTACCCTTTTGAACCACAGGTGCCACCCTGAAAGATCTTTCTTAAGTGTCGCATTCTAGATTGTAACTTCTGCCTGTATGTTTTAATCTCTCTCAAAAAACACACGTACCCATACGCACACACAAAGAGCTACAGTGATGCCCTAAGTCTTGGTCTGACTGTGACAAACAAAGACACCTCCAAACAGGGACATTTCTGAGTCGTACCCGGACTGGAGCCACGGGCCTAACACGCTAGTTACGCTCCGGCTGCCACCAATCTTTGTGGTCTCAGCGCAGTTCTATCTCCTCTGACACCAACAGGGTGAATTCAATTCAAATCTGACGCTAACCACCGGTAGCTGGCACAGAGCCCACAGGCAAAGAGCAAGTCCCACAAGACTGCCCACTTCAGATACCAGTCCCAAGTGTCCAGTCCCCAGGTCACCTGCATTAACTGGCCGGATGGCTACAGATTCAGGGTCACCGTGAATCCCTTCGGGTCTGTTAATCTTCAGGATGACTCACAGAATTCAGGAAAGTGCTATCCTTGCCGTTATAGTTTTTTATAAATGTTGCAACTCAGGAACAGCAGGCATGATGTGGGCTTCCCAGGCCCCTCTGGGTGTACCCCCTCTCAACACCTCTCCGTGTTCTCCAGGCTGGAAGCTCTCCAAACCCCGTCATCTAGGCGTTCTTATGGAGGCTTCATTATATAAACATAATTAATTAAATCAGTGGCCATCAGTCATTAAACTCAATTACTAGCCGCTCTGCCACCCACAGAGGTCGGGGTTGGGAGGGCTGTAAGTTCTAACCCTCTAATCACAAGGCCCCTTTCTCTGGTATCAACCGCAACCCAGAGCTCTCCAGGGATCCTCCACATGTCACTGTGTTAGCGTTGACTCTGGTGTGATCAAAAGGGGCTTGTTATGAATAGTAAGACATACTCCTATCACGTGGAATGGAAAATCCCAAGGGTTATAGGAGACCTGTGCCAGGAACAGGGGACAGGGACCAAATATTTTTTATTGTACTGTATTTTTCCAACATGGTAGGAGGAGGACCAGAGAAAGGTAGGTAGCTGTTGGAGCGGTGAGCCACAGAATCTGATCCACCTTGTTACAGCCTTACAGAACCCACATGCACACCCTGCCTTAGTCTACAGCTCAGCAGGAGAAAATGTGAACTGTGTTTGACTCTTTATACCATTCACAAAACTAGCCAGAAACACACTTTCCTGAGCTCATGACGGAGCCTACTTCTGTCAAGGAATCCATCGACTTTCTAGCAACTTTCCCTCTCTCTTCCCCGATGAGTTGTGATTGAATTAACACGAACTGAAAACTGACTCTGTTTTCTTCACAGAGCCCCAGAATAACAACCTGACTTAGCTCTTCCTGAGTATTAAATTATGGCACTAGATGGATTGGCCTCGCCCACCTGTAGAGATGGGCATACTGGACAGCCCGGGGGAGTCTCCTAATTCAGTTCCCAGGCTGCAGCCCACAAACTGAGATGAAAAGCCTCTCACGAGATGGACAAAAAGAAAGTCAGAGCAATGCAAATCAAAACCACTTTGAGATATCATCCAACTCCAGTAAGATTAGCCCACATCACAAAATCCCCAAACTACAGATGTTGGCGTGGATGCAGAGAGAAGGGAACACTGCTACATTGCTGGTGGGAATGCAAGCTAATATGGCCTTCTTGGAAAGAAGTTTGGAGAACACTCAAGGAACTAAAAGTAGACCTACCATTTGATCTTGCAATCCCCCTATTATTTACCCAGATGATCAAAAATCATCTTACAGCAAAGACATTTGCACCAGAATGTTTATTGCAGCCCAATTCATAATTGCCAAGTCATGGAAGCAGCCCAGGTGCCCACAGACCCATGAATGGGTTAACAAATTGTGATATGTGTACACCATGGAATACTATGCAGCCATAAAAAGATGGAGACTTCACATCTTTTATGTTTACCTGGATGGAGCTGGAGCATATTCTTCTTAGTAAAGTATCTCAAGAATGGGGGGAAAAAGTATCCAATGTACTCAATACTACTGTGAAATCATTCCTATACATTCATAGGAATGGTAAAACATAGCCAAAGTCCAGAAAGAAGGAGGGAAGAGGAGGAGAGGGGAAGGGGAGGAGGAGAAGGCCTGGAGGAGGGAGGGTACTTGGGGGGACCTAACCTAATGTGCATGATGCAATGATACGTTTCTAAACTATTAAGAGTAGAGTATGAATGCCTTGCCGCAACAAATAAATAAGCGGGGAGATGGTTACGTTAATCAGTTAGATATAGGTATATCGAATCAGCCTATTGTGCCTCATAAATGCATTAATGTACACAGTTATGGTTTAATAAAGAATTTTTAAAAAAGAATGGAGAAAGTGATAAATCTCACAGCACCTTGATGTTCTACTCTCTGTGATACAGGAACTTGGCACAGTGTGGTTCAGCCATGAGGAGGCCCCCTGGGCTGGCAGACAGCTCCTGGCACCCTTTACAACCCCTGCCAGGGTTTCCCCACTGTGAAACCGTCCTGAGGTTCCCGGCTAAGGTCGGATGCCAACCTGCCCTCTGAACGTCTCTAACACCATGTCCCTCTCATTCTTGGCAGCCCCCCCTCCACGGGTGTTATGCTCCCCCCTCAGGACGGGAAGCTCCTTGGGCACAAGCCTGGGCATCCCTTGTTGTCTCTGGCCATGGAACTCTGGTCATACAGTTGTGGTTACAGAACTACAGGAAGAGAGACCTTTGGACCCTGGAGTGGGACACATTTCATCTTCGTCTACTGTGACCCCAGACACTGGCTTGGCCGCTCCACACGCAATGCAAACTGACACACGAAATAGGTCAGGGACGTTAACATCTGCTGGAAATTCACAAGTGTGTACGAAATACCAAAAATAATCAGTTTGGGGAAAAACATGGCTTTGAAAAACAAACCTAATCTAAAACTCAAAACAATGTCGATTCAAAAGAATGCATTTATTTTGGAAGCCGGCAATTTCAGATTTAATTGTGTTGATTTGTCATTTTTTTTTTCCCCATTCTCTGTTCCACGGTGCTTTGCTGGAAAAGACCCAGAACTGCCTGGGCTTTGATGTATCGTGTGCGGCAGAAGACCCCCACGCTTCCAGATGCGGACCCCACAGCTAAGTCTTTCTTCAAGGGCAATTAAAAGAACTTGAATGCCACATCTGAAATCTCATCCTCATACTTCAAAGAAATTGGTTTGATGAGTGATTGTAATGGAGTGAAGCTAATAATGAAAATAATTAATGCTTGAAAATACTTCACAGGCGCAGAAATGGCTTGTGTATGCCTCCTGTATATTTATAGAAAGCCCCCTTTTCAGAAAAGGAAAAGCCAGAAGGCCGAATCGTCCATCCCAGCTCCCAGAAGTTTGCCCACTGCAGCACAATTACGAGATGCATCCCAACACCTTTCTGCTTCTCCCGCATTTGTAAACAGAGCGGCCATTTAACTAAATTCACATAATTGCTACAGAAAACATGGCCCAGACTTCTAAATATCACCAGTGCTCAGGAGAGAATAATGATTAAGAAAGAGGAAACCTTGGGTGATAGACATAAGAAGGAGACTCTTTATCTACTCATCCCATCAACCTCGACAAGCTCTTTTAAAGGCAAAATTCCAGGTCATGGGTGCTGGCCCCATATGCTGAGGTGGTGGGTTCAAACCCAGCTCTGGCCAAAAACTAAAAAAAAAAAAAAAAAAAAAAAAATTCCAGATCACGTTGAGCAGAAAGATGTGAACTTGTTATTTGTGTTCTATTAACCTATGCAATGTGACCAAACACTCTTGTGGAACTGGGACAGTGGGGCCCAGAAACACGTCCAGCTGGTTCGCTGGGAGTCTTGGGGTCAAGGTGAGATTGAATTTCCTCAACTGCCATTACAGATGTCAGACACCTGTGCCTTCTGGTCAAAACTTCTGGTTCCCTGAGTTCCCCTCATTTTGCTAACTTGCTCTTCACCTCCAAAGTCCTGGTCACTTACTCTGACTTATTCTAACCAACTTCTGGAGCTTATCCTTTGCAGAGACTGGTCCTGTGGGTCCCTGTTTTCTATTATATGGGGTGTCCTGAAAGTCGCCATACACAGGGTAAATGGAAAATCATGGCTAAATGTACCTTTACAAAGTATTTATTACAAAATCCTACAAAGAGGTGGCCAACATGTAGAAAATATATTGTAAATATTCTGTAAAATTTTGTCTAACAGAGTCACATTTAACTACAATTGCCCACTTTCCCTAGATATGGTGACTTTATGGGCAACTTTTGGGACACCCTGTAGACTTAAACTGTGTTGCTCAAAATTCATATATTAAAGCCCCACCCCCAGCGTGACTGCACTTGGAAGTAATTAAAGTTAGATGAGGCTACAAGGATGGGACCCTACCGTGGTAGGGCCTGTGTCCTCATTAGAGAGAGGAAGAGCCATCAGAGAGCTCTCCTGATATCCACACATAGAGGAAAGCCCGTGTGAAGACCCCAGGAGAAGATGCCACCTGTGAGCCAGGAAGAGCTTCAGCAAAACCCAATCCTGAGACACCGTGACCTTGGACTTCACCTCCAGAGCTGTGAGAACACTGACTATTGTTCACGCCACCCAGCCTGTGAGGTCGGCATGGTGGCCCAGGCAGAATGAGACACCTTCCCTACATTCTCCCGCCTGTCACAGCTCTCTGCGTCCATGTCACCCCTTAGTCCTGCTGTCATTGTGCTAAATCACCCCACACTGCAAATCGCCACTCCTGCAGCCCCCTCCTCCAATCATCTCCTGTGTCCACACCTCCCTCCACATGGTCCCAGATCTCACTGGGACCTCTGGTCTACCTGTCTCCCCCACCTCCCGACTCATCAGGCCCCTTTTGTTCTCACTTTTCTCCCTTCCTGAAGATTTCTTAGACCATTACGTTATTAACGATTTTGTCCATGCCCTCAATTGCCCCGTAGCTGGCCACAAGAAGCCCGTCTTTGGGCTCCTGTGCTGTCCTGATGTGACCCGTGGGTCTCTGAAAGCTTCGCTGCCTTCATACACAAGATGTCGCAGGCTTCAGACCTGCAAACACCCCCTGTTGTAGGACTCCCTGTGTGCTTTTGGGGGAGGTGGTATTTAACAGCCATGATCTGGATGGCAGGACGTTCACCACCGTTGGGCTGTCACTGCTCCTGGGTTTTTCCAGTGAACAGAGTGGAAAATATGTGTTCTTGGAAAGAAAACAAGACGGGTTGATACGGATACTTCCTGTATTCAAATTGAATCCATAAATTTCTAACATGCTATGTCCGCCTCCCTCCCGTCCCCACACATCTCCCCTGACGCCGCCCGAGAGGGCTGCTCAGACTTCCTAAGTTCATTTATTCACACCCACACATCCACCCACTCCTGACTCATTCTCCTTCCATTACTCAGTGAAATGGTTTTGTCATGGGAACCATGTCCCTCATGCCAAGGGGCCTGTTTCAATTTTCATCTTGTCAAAGGAGAATTCGACACAGTAAACCCTGCCTTCTCTCCCAAACGCTCTTCCCTGGGCTGCTGCTAATCAGTATTTCCTCTTTCTGGAAAATTCTTCTATGTCTCCTGCTATTGGTCATGAAACTGCGAAGGTCCTTGAGGTTTGAGTCCCCGCTGGCCTCTCTCCCCCACTGCTTCCTCTGCCCAGGAGGTCACACAGTTGCCTAAGATCTCATAGTCCCCAAAGTTCTACCTGTTGCCCCAAATCTCTCATCACTCCATGTGTGCGTATCTAAGTGTCCACCCCTGACTCTTCATAGATGCCACAGAGGCATTTCAGACTTACCAATCCTGGGTCTCTACCCTGCTCCCACCCACCCAGCAGCACTGGTCCCCTTCGGAGAGAATGGCATCACCTTCCCTCCTGCTGCCCTCGGGGGCTAAGAGTCCTGGCTTCCGAGCAACCTATATGCCTTTGGATGCTATCTGCATCATTTAACAGCTGTGCTTAATTCTCCCCACTTGTAAAATGTGGGTCACAATTGACCTTACCTGATAGGGTTCTTGTGGGGATTACAGGACAGGCCCCATGGAAAGTGCTCAGCAAAGTGACGTTCGTGGCTCGCTCATCCCTCCACCCCTCCTTGGCTGCCACCTCTAGCTATCAGACTGCATGTTTCCTGTGACAACAGACGGGGCGGCTCACCGGTGTCTGTGTAGCACCCTTTCCGCCATCTCCTCCTCCTCCGTTTGATAACCTGCTCATTTCAAAGGCCTCTGGGATTAAAGGCTTCTTTGCAGAGGTGGGAAGTTGATCTAAATAGAACTTGGCGGAGCCCACCAAAGAAACCTGCAAACCACCAAACCAGAGGGGGCTTCCCATGTTTCTGTTGTGCCTCTGGGTTCACAGTTGCACGTTTGATAAGAACCAGTTGTCTTTTTATGCCACTAACGGGAATGATCTGTGAATAAAACCAACAGGTGGGAAGGCGAGAGGGATAAGAGAAAGGAAGAAAAGCGATAAAGGGAGAGAAAGAGAAGGAAGGAAGGAGAGAGAGAGAGGGAGAAGACGCCAAAAATAGCATCAAAATTCCTGGCCCCAGCTAGGCCTGGAGCAGGGCGTTTCCCCAGCGCCCTGGTTACATAAGCCGAGACATTCTTATTCCTCCTGTTGAACCTACTCGGAAGCCCTTGTCTGACACTCGTGGCCAAGCTCCCTCACCAGCGCAAGAATTCTGTTCGAGAAAAGAATCAAGACATCTTGTAAAGATACATAAAACATAGCAACAGATCATAAATTTAAATTCAGAATAAAAAGAGAAAGAACAGTGAGAATGAGATTATAAAAGGATCTTGAATATAAAGCGGCGACTTGTAAACCGTCTCCGCACCCGGCAGAGGTCAGACGGGAAATTTGGTGCTGAGCTATTTTTCTTCCAGTTGACTCACCAGGAGTCACACATTTCCTGGTTCACATGAGACTATAAGCAGATTGAAGGCTTAGACACAGATGCCAGTTTTTGTCCTCAGACCAAACAGGAAAACTGGGTGTTAGCTATTGTTTTTCCATAAATTCTCTCTCCCGGATGAATGGGAATAAAGCCAAGGTGCCCCTGGCTCTTCAGACAGAGACTATTTACCAATATTTCCTTCTTCTCTAGCTACAGAAGACCCTGTTAATAGCTCCCCAGAGAGGCTCTCTGCCCACCAGGGTCCACCTGGGGCAGCCGTCCGCCTGAGTGCAGGCCACTCTCCTCTCTCTGTCTGCAGCTTCCGTGCACCCTGGGAGCTCCCCGCCTGCGTGCAGTGATGGCCTGGAATGAGGCAGCGTTGACACTCACTTGCCCCTCTCCTGGAACAACCTCCAAGATTGTGAGCTACGCTGCCCATAGCTCAGTGTTTAGGGTGCTGGTCATGTACACCAGGGTTGTGGGTTGGAACCTGGCCTGGGCCTGCTAAACAACAATGAAAACAGCCAGGCATTGTGGTAGGCACCTGTAGTCCCAGCTATTGGGAGACTGAGGCAAGAGAATTGCTTAAGTACAAGAGTTTGAGGTTACTGTGAGCTGTGACACCATAGCTCTTTACCCAGGGCAACATAGTGAGACTTTGTCTCAGAAAAAAAAGAGAGAGAGAGAAGATTATGGGGTGGTGCCTGTGGAGTAGGGCGCTGGCCCTATATGCCAGAGGTGGTGGGTTCAAACCCACCCTCAGCCAAAACCTGCAGAACAAAGAAGAAGATTGTGTGCGTGCGTGGGGCAGGGGAGTTGGTGACAGAGAGCCCAGCCTCCCCATTGGGGTGGTGACAATTTCTAGGAGTCCCCTGCACGACTAAACCTCATTTGCCAGAGGAAGAGCCCAGTGTTCAGGCCGTCTTCGTGTGGACTTTCTCTCCTCCCTCCTTCACATCCCTCCTTTCTCCCTTCTGGGATCTCCTCCAGAATAAACGGCCGGCGCTCCAGCCCTTGCTTGAGAGTTGGGAAACACAGTCTGATATGGTCACTGTGCACTCCCACGGTGTCTCCACCTGTGGTGCAGGTGTCTACCCCGACTCTGACTCAGAACGGGGTTTGCTCTCCAACTGCAGGCTCTTGGTTATTGTCTCTTAAAAAGTTCCCTGGAGGGCGGCACCTGTGGCTTAAAGGAGTACGGCTCCGGCCCCATATGCCGGAGGTGGGGGGTTCAAACCCAGCCCCGGCCAAAAAACTGCAAAAAAAAAAAAAAAGTTCCCTGGAAAATCCTAGTATCCTTACAATCCAAATAGAAAGTATGAATTTCTTTGCCTTGTCTAGGTTTTTTTTAACTTTCTGTACTTTGTTGTTTTAACATCTTTAGTGAAATTGCTCTTTATAAAGTTAATAAAAGGCCAAAGGTATGAACTGTGACCGGGATAAAATATGTATAAACCAGCCAGATGGCCACAGAGATTCTTAGCCCACAGATAACATCAGCCTTGTGAAACCTGAGGCTAGTTTTTGAGATCACTTTCAGCCCCTGCATTCTGTTGGACTGGCTGACCTACCCAAACCAGTGACCACAAAATTGACTCAGCAGACTATTACTATTGGGGCAAACCCAATCACAATTGCCTCAGCCCTCTACCTGCCAAACTATAGCAGAACCTCCATGGCTGACCACCTCCCTATATTGACCACCTCTGTAAGTAGACCTGGTTTTCAGGGACTGGACACGCACCACATGTACCCCATGTCCAGTAAGCCTAGTCCCATATGTTGACCACCTCCATATACTGACCAGTTTGTTATAGTCCCTTGGGTGGTCAACTTACAGATGTCCTACTGCACCTTTAAAAACCCTTCCTCCCAAATTCTCTGTGGGATGGATTTGCTACAGCCCCCCTGTCTCCATGCATGGTGGCTGACTATTCAACTCTTTCTGGGTGCAGCCTCTGATAGAGGGGTGAGCCTCTATTTCCCTCCACGCACTGGCATCCTCCTGAGCACCAGACAATGACCTTGCAGGCTGTAACATTCAGGCCTCAGTGGCCCTGGAAGAAGACGGCCCTTCCCCAGACTAATTCTCAGAGAAAGCAAATCTCACACCTGTGAGCATGCTTCTCCAGACAAACTAACCCATCCACACCTCACAGCCCCAGCCACCTTCTCTATGCAACTTTCACACACTAAGCCAGTATTTCTCCTGCCCTAAATCACTGCAGGGCCAGGTCCTAGACAATCAGGGACCACCCTGACAGGCCCAGAACCTGCAAACTATCCAGGACTCAGTCCTGCCAATCACGCCTACCCCGCCCTTGCTCATTCTTCCCTGTGGAATCCACGCTGCAGCCGCTGGGCCCTGCTCCCCTGCCTGCCTGCTCTGCCCACTGGTGACCTTGGGGCTCCCAGGGGCACCATCTGTCGAGGGGGCTGCCAGGTGTCACCACCTGCTGTGGCACACCTACCCCCTGGGGAACTGTGAGTTGTAAATGCTTCTTTGAAAGGAAATCGTCTCCACATCTGTCACCTCGCTGGCAGCTGATTAAAACACATCCTGGGGCACTCAAAACATTCTCTTCTTTCTGATTCTCCTTGTCCCTAAAGCCCAGGGGACTGTCTGCGGAGCCGTCAGAAGACCTGAAAGGCCGAATGTAAGAAACAGCACCTGTAGGAAGCAGGTGCTCTCCACTGCTGGGCCATGTGGTCTCCATCTCTTGTAACCATAGGTGCAAATTCTAGCTTCACAGGACTGTGGGGGAGAGTCGGATGAAAACGACTGACTTCAGGTGTAATCCCTTTAATGGGATATTGTATTATTGGATGAATGAACGTTTAAGTTTCCTGGTTCTTGGGGAAAGTATCTCCCTCTTCAGTGTTGTTTTATGCCTCCTGTTTTGAATTCTCGTTTTAGGCATTCATTTCAAAGCTCTGAGATAAGTACACAGCCAATTATTCAGTTCTATTGACAATTTACAAGGTAATAATTCCTTGTTGCATTCTGCTGAAAAACAATTACAAAGAAAACAAAAGTGACCGGTAGCAGAAATGAGGGAAGGATTTGTGGCCAAGCCAACCTTGTAAGGCACACCCCACCGCCTCTGTCTGGGTCTTTTCTTTTTGTGGTGGTAATCTAACATAAGTGGCTATTACCACATGAAACACACTGAGATTATTTCAATTAATTATTTTTGCTACATCGTTTCAAAAGATTATTCCACTATTTGCTGGCAATTAAACAGACTTTTACGTCGCTTGAGGGGATGTTGAGTGGGGCTATGGATATAGGAATTGGAATTAAACTTTCACTGCAAGAAGTCTGTCCTTTGGAAGTCGAGGGTATCTGGGTCTCTCGGAGGTGATGACTTAAAAGGGCAAGAAAGGACGAATAGTCTTTGCGTCACCTGAGGCTTCTAAAGCTTCAGACTCTTTTCTCATTGCTTAGAATGAAGGGACATCTTCCTCTTTGCAAAGATATACCTTCCCAAGGAGAACCAGAAGAGGTTAGTAATAGGTATTCGTTACCAGCAAAGACTTAAAGAATGCTCCCTGGGTCACGGGTAGACTGTGGTTCTGTAGAAGGTGTAAAGTTATGACTCTGACGAGGGGGTAGTATTTAAGTAGCTGTCAGGTGGCCAAGGATGAGCATGGACCAGTCAGGGGGCTTAATACCGGAGCAGGTGTTATGTGCTGGAGAGGCCTGCTGAGGACTATTTCATCACTCAGTTCAGACAGTGCTGTGACTGCAAGTAGGAATTCCTCTCACCACGGATTATTGGGAGGTGAATTGTATAATTTCTAAGCAGTAGAGCATCGGCTAATTCCTAACTTAATTCCACTGTGGTCCGAGAATCTCATCTGGATAATTTTGATCCTATAAAATTTATTGAAGCTTTGGTTATAGCTGGCATATGGCCAATCTTAGTAAACGATCCAATACCCGTGAGAAAAAAACGGGCACTCTATTGCTGGGGGTGCGGGGGGGCATGTTTCCCATTTATCAATTCAGTCTTTCATCAGTCGCCTTGTCCGGATCCATGCCCTCCCCGATCTCTTCTCACGCTATCAGTTAATATTTGCTCAGACATTCACACTGGTTGTGCTTGGCTCTGCTTTATTTTCATCCTGCCAGCTGTTGGCATATTTGGTGCCACGTTTGGGGGGCTAACTACACATTCCCCTGCCTGACCGGTCAAGTATTTAACATTACGGAAAGTCTTTACGTCTAGCAAAGCTCATTGCCCTGGCATGTACTTTGCAAAATGCTGGCAGAGCTAAGCAGCTTTCTTTCGGTTAACATTGGCAATGGTGTGGCCCCCCCTCACTAGCACCATGTGGTTCCTTGTCCAACTTGACCGTCTTACTCTCTGCATACTGGAGGCACCAAGTCCATTTATATATTAATGTTATGTCACGACTGGCCTGGCTGGTTTCTGGCTGCATTCTCGTCATTTACTTTAACTTAATTCAGTTGGTTCCCATTTCCTCTTTCTCATTTCTCATCTTTTTTTGGAATTGACCTCATATTTTATTAGTTCTTCCCTTATTTCTCCTAAGACTTTTAAAATTAACAGATAGTGCGGCCAGGTGCGATGGCTCACGCCCGTCATCCTAGCATTCTTGGAGGTCATGGCAGGTGGATTACTTGAAGTCAGGCATTCAAGATCAGCCTGAGCAAGGGCGAGACCCCATTTCTGAAAAACAGCTGGTGTGGTGGTGGGTCCTGCAGTCCCAGCTACTCAGGAGGCTGAGACAAGAGGATCACTTGAGCCCAGGAGCTGGAGGTTGTTGTGAGCCATGACCCTACAGCACCCTATCAAGGGTAACAAAGTGAGACTCTGTCTCAAAAAATAAAATTAAATTAAAAGATAACGAATAATAGCATCAATTAAGACTCTTGTAATACCACTTACAGGGGACCATCTAATCTTACAATTAAAGAAGAAGAAAGGTTGAAAAGTCAAATATCAAAAATTCCATCTGAAAAATGCAAAAGAGAAAATTAAATAAATTCAAAATAGTGGAAGAAAGAGGGTGATAAACATAATACATGACAGAAATAAACTACAGGAAAGCATAAATAAAAATTAGTGCATCAAGATGTGGTTAAAGAGAGGTCCGAGAAAATGACAGAATAGGAACTCTATCATCCGTCGCTCCAAAAAGGAAATAAAAAAATCTGGCGAAACTGGTCAGAATCAGCTATTTAGAGTCCCAGAAACTGGCTAAAGGTGTATTGTCATCAGGGCAGTGCTTAATAAAGAAGAACCACCCGAATCTCAGTAAGAAAGGCAAGTTTCCTGGTGTTTGACTGTTCCCAGGTCACGTCTTCTGCTCCTCCGTTTGCTAATAACCCTGAAGGGGGCATTTTGCTGTCGGTACCAGGACCAGAGCCCACAGAACAAATCCAGTTTACAAAGAGCTACGGGTGGCTGTTTGCCTCTTCTAGAGGAGACTATCTAATCTCTAGCTCCCTGCAAGACTGGCTCAAAGGTGTTGCCTTTATCCCAGCTGACTTGGAACTCTCCCGGTGCTGACGTGGCTAACCGCAGGCCAACTGCTGCAAACTTTTAAAGAAAATGCATCAGTTACTGCTGTCTGAGTAATGGATAATAGTTGGAGTGAAAAACAAACTAACCACAAGTAATGGAGGAAGGAATGACGCATGAGAGGCTTTGATCTACATAGAGCCATTGGAGAACTACAACATATCCTGAAAACCAAGATGGCCATCCACATGCCCAGAAGAACCCTGAGAAGGCCCCAAGCTGTGCCCTGGGCTGGACCTGCAGGCTCTGGACACGCCAGTAAAGAACACCAAGGCCGGGCTGTCAGTGACCCAGCTCATGGCTGAGCTGTGTCGTGACCATTTACAAAGACTCAATTTTTTTTTTCTTTTCCTGGCTTCCACATATGTATGAAATCTCCGTTCAATCAGTAGCTGGTCGCTAATCAAATGGAAAACAAACTACATTGAAGACAAAGAATGTAGACTTTTAAAAATTGGCTCAGAAAAGTCACTAAACAAACAACAAGCAGACACACAGTCCTTGGGAAGGAAGGGAATCTGATTCCCAGAGTTGACAAATTGTAATATTTAAAATGTCCAATTTTTAACAACAACAAAAGATCATAAGGCATAAAAAGAAAGAAAAAGGATGGAGGGGAGAAGCAATTAATAAAAACTGTGTCCAAGAAAGTCTAGAAAATGAGACTCACTAGAAAAAGACTTAAATTGTTTGAAATATGTTGAGAGGGCCAAAGGACAGTATCGACAAAGAACTAAAGGAAAATCTGATAGCTATGTTTCAGCAGAGAAAACATGTCAATGAAGGGATGTAAATTATAGAAAATGGCCAAAGAGAAATTCCAGAGTTAAAAATTGTAATTGAAATTAAAAATTTGCTAGAGGGCCTCAACAGCAAGTTTCAGCAAACAGAAGAAAAACTCCATGAACTTGACAATGGGGCAATTAAAATGATGCAGCCCAAAGAACAAAAAGGGGGGAAAAAACACATAAAGAAAACCCAGGGGCAGTGCCTATGGCTCAAAGGGGTCCGGTACCGGCCCATTATGCCGGAGGTGGCAGGTTCAAACCCAGCCCCGGCCAAAAACTGCAAAAAAAGAAAACCCACAGAGCCTTGGGAAAATGTGAGACCCCATCAAATGTACTACAGATATAAAACAGGAGTTTCAGAAGGACAGGGAGACCGAAGAGATGGAAAGAAGAGTTAAAGAAATAATGGCAATAATTGGGTTAAGAGGGAGGGGAAGGGAGTGGGGAGGGTGGGTGGAGGGAGGGTGATTGGTGGGATCACATCTATGGTTCACCTTATAAGGGTACATGTGAATCTTTCCAAATGAAGAATATAAATGTCTTAACACAATAACTAAGAAAATGACATGAAGCCTATGTTAACCAGCTTGATGAGAATATTTCAAATTGTATATAAAAATAGCACACTGTACCCCATGACAGCATCAATGTACAGCTATGATCTAATAAAAAAAAAATCTTGGTGACAGTTTTAATTAAAATAAAATGTTTAAGCCATAAAAAAAAAGAAATAATGGCAAGAAACTTGCAAAATTTGACTTAAAAAATTGATCTACACACCTAAGAAGCTCAACAAATTGCAAATAAGATACACAGAGAGATTTGCACTGAGATACATTATGTTTAAGCCGTGCAAAGGTAAAGAGGATCCAGAGATCAGCGAGAGAGAAACGCCACACTGTGTGTAAGTTACCCTGAATGAGATCGACAGCTGACTTCTCATCAGAAGTGCTGGCCACAAGGCGTAAGGAGGATGTATGAAAAATACGGAAAGAAAAACAGTTCGACCAATGATTCTATAATGGCAAAAATAGCACTTAAATATGAAGGCAGGGCAGTTCCTGCAGCTCAAAGGAGTAGGGCACCGGCCCCGTATACCAGAGGTGGCAGGTTCAAACCTGGCCCTGATCCCCCCCCCCAAAAAAAAACTGTAAGAAAAAAACCAATGAAGGCAAAATTAAGATATTCCCAGGTATAAATGACAATGTTTTGCTAGTAGTCCCCTACACAGGAAACACTCACAAAGAAAATCTAGGCTGAAAGCATGTGACTTCAGACAGTAATTCTACTAGGAAAAAATGTAACAGTAAAAGTAATTGTGTACTTACCAGAAAAAAAAGTGTAAATTAGTATTCCATCTCTTTTCTTTCTTTCTTTCTTCTTCTTTTTATTTTTTTTAGAGACAGAGTCTTACTTTGTCACCCTCAGTAGAGTGCCGTGGCATCACAGCTCATAGCAACCTCCAGCTCTTGGGCTTAGGTGATTCTCTTGCCACAGGCTCCCGAGTAGCTGGGACTACAGGTGCCTGTCACAACACCCGGCTATTTTTTGTTGCAGTTTGGCCGGGGCCAGGTTTGAACCCACCAGCCTCAGTATTTGGGGCCAGCGCCCTACTCCCTGAGCCACAGGCGCTGCCCCTCTTTTCTTTTCTTAACTGATTTAAAAGCAACTGTATAAAACAATATGTGTATAATTGTATTGTTGGACCTATAAAATATAGAAATGTGATAAATTTGACAACGACTGCATGGAGGGGTGGGAACACATGTCTATTGGAGTAAGAAAATAACATGAAATGATAAATTTAAGTCATAGGGAAAATGAGGGGAATTGGAAATGATAAATGAGAAAGCTCCTGTAACAAACTCAATAAATGTATGCTTGTTATTCTTTTCTCGGATTCCTTAGTCGGCATAAAATTACATAAAGAAATAATTATAACAATGTATTGCCGGGTTTGCAACCTAGGCAGTTTTAATAATTACACAGAAGGGTAAAGAGACATTAAAGTTATATGAAAGTAAAATTTTCACATCTCAGTGGAATTAAGTTACTATAAACTTTCAGCTGATTCTGATAAGTCAAAATGTATATGGTAATCCCCAGAAAAATCACAACAACAAAAAAAAAACCTCAAAAAGCACAGTGAAAAAATTCTTAAGGAACTAAAATGTTACAACAGAAAATATCACTGAAGGGCAAAAACTGTGAAATGGAGTAAAAAAGACACATGAAATAGAAAAGTGAAATGACAGACGCGCATTCAAGAACATGAATGACAGCATCACAGTGACTGCAGTGACCATGTAATCAAGAGAGAGAGGTTCTCAAAACGTGCGCCATGGAATACTCTGCAGCCACTAAAAAGGTGGAGACCTTACATCTTTTGTATTGACCTGGATGGATGTGAAACACATTGTTCTTAGTAAAGCATCACAAGAATGGAGGAGCAAGAAGCCTACATACTCAATTCTGATATGAGGACAATTAATGACCTAGTATACAGGAAGGGGTTGGGGGATGGGGAGAGCAGAGAGAGGGAGGGAGGAAGGGGGAATGGGTCACAGTGTGTGGTACAACTTTTGGGGGCAGGACAATTATAAGAGGGTCTTTATGTAGCAAATGCAATCAATATAACCCAGTTCTTTGTACCGTCAATGAATCCCCGACAACAAAAAATAAATAAAAACATGATTACTATTTGTTCAATTTACTAGACAACGATTTTTTATGTGTATACGTCATTATATAAATATGTTTATTTGGCTAAATGATATTCAATGGGAAGGAGCTTTATTTTTCCAGCTTGGTTTCAAAATACTTTAATTCATGTACTTTAAGTCATTTATACTCTAAGACATTTAAACTTTCTTTCAAACAAAATGTTTCATTTATAGTTTAAGACATTTAAACTTTCTTTCAAACAGAATGTTTCCCCACACAGTAAGTCCTGATATTTATCCTATCTATAATTCCACAGATCTCTATTTTTCAGATTAACAGACCTGATGCTTTTGTCTCTGTACCTAATTTACCTATGTAGCCATCATATACTTTGCAATATCCTAGACAATTCTACATTTCTGTTTTGCTATGACTAATTTGTCTTAGCAATTTAAAAAATATTCGGCAAACATATGTTTCCTATTATAACCACTTTTATTTCTCCATATTTTCTTCTACGTTACCAAAAAAAGAGAACATTTGAGAATGTTAAGATTTGGATATAAAATGCTTTTGTATGCACCCATTAAAAAAAAAAGAAAGAAATAAAAACACAACTGTATGTTATCCAAATAAGACACAAATCAGAGATACAAACAAGTTAAAAGGGAAAGGATGGAGAATGACAAACACATAAATAGCAATAGTAAGACAGCTGGAGCGGCTACCCTGACATCAGACAAAATAAAAATGTGATTAGATTCAAAGGGGAATGTTTTATAATGCTCAGAGTATGACTCCATCAGAAAGGTATAACAATTATAAACATATATGTACTTAAAACTCAGCCCCCAAAGCCACTGACAGAACTGATGAATGAAATAAAAAATTGAACAAAAATAGTTGGAGACTTCAATACTCAGGTTTCTATTATGAATCCAACAACTAGCGGAAAAGCAACCAAGAAACCAAAGCCTTGAACTATACTATGCAGAAGCCTCGAGCTGTACTATGTAACCACCGAGCTGTACTATGTATCCACTAGACCTCACAACATTACAGATCACTCCACCCCACAGCAGGTACGCGGGTACCCGTTCTTCTCAAGAGCACCTGAAATGTTCTACAAGAGACCATATGCTTTGTCATAAAACTAGCATCAGTGCATTTAAATACAGTATGATGTCACTAAAAATTAATAACAGAAAGAAAATTGGGAATTCATAAACATGTGAGAATCAAAGGATGCAGGAAAGAAAGGAAGATGGCTTTTGGCTTTTGAAACATCCGTTAACGTAGTACATCCCATCAGTAGACTAAAGGACATAGCCATGTGCTCTCAATGGACACAGAAAATTATTGGACAAAATTCAACACCCCTTCATAATTAAAAGACATACAAATAAAGAAAAACCCTTAACAAACTAGGAATAGAAAAAAAATCCTTAATATGTTACAAAGAATCCATGGGCCAGGTATAGTGGCTTATCTGGCAAAATTACCACTCTGGGAGGCTGAGGCAGGTAGATTGCTTGAGCTCAAGAGTTCAAGATCAGCCTAAGTGCAAGTGAGACCCTGTGTCTGTTAAGAATAGAAAAAACTAGTCAGGTGTCATGATAGGCACCTGTAGTCCCAGCTATTTGGGAAGCTGAGGTGAAAGGATTGGTTGAGCCCAAGAGTTTGCTGTGAGCTATGATGACACCATGACACTCTACCAAGGGAGACAGAATGAGACTGTCTCAAAATAAATAAATAGATAAATAAATAAATAGAATCCACAGAACATAATCTGTATTAACAACATTCTTAATGATGAAAGACTGAATTTTTTCCTTAAGATCAGGAACAAGGCAAGAACACCCACTCTTGACATTTCTATTCACATGGGGTTGCTATCCAGGGAAATTAAGCAGGAAAAATAAATAAAAGGTATCCAGACTATAAGGGAAAAAATAAAATCATCTCTATTTGCAAATAACATGATCTTTGTATATGAAAATTCATAAAGCATGTGCTGAAAATCTATTAGAGCTCAAATATTCAGAAATGCTACATGCTATACGTAAATCAGTATTTAGAAATCGATTGTATTTTATACAATAGCAACCGAAATATTAAAAATTAAGTAAATGGTAACATTTACAATAGCATCCAAAAGAATACAATGCTTTAGAATTTATGAAATGAAATAAGAAAGTTATTCTTAAAACTTCAAAACATTGTTGAAAGATATTTTAAAAGGTCTACGTAAATAGAGAGACGTCCCTTTTCCATGAAATTGAAAGGCTTATTTTTGTTAAGATGGCTACGTTCCCAAAATCGATCTACAGATTCAATGCAAGGATTATTAAAATGATATAACCATAATAGACGTGTTACCTGGTGTGCCTGGCAAGTCATGATGAGAAGACCCTGGATTGCAGCAGAGAAGGAAGTTGTAAGGCCATGAAGTAAGGAGATGGAAGGAGATCTCAAATCTGGCTCCTGACGGAGTCTGGGGTGAGCCTGAAACATGAAGATTGTTGATCAATCAACGAGTGCGGGGTGAAATGATGGGACGCAGAAACAAACAGACTGCATTTTCATGCAACTTTGGTTCCTTTGCCGGGGGGTCTTCAAACTAGTTGACATCAGCTGTTCCACTGGAATTCACTATCTGAAAAACACTGTAAGCAATTCTTAAACTGAACCCTTACGATCCGAATGTCAGAAATTCTATGTACAGGAACAGCATGGTTGCAATGGTCAGTATTGGGTGCTGTGTGACTTTTGGATACAAGGAAGCAGGCCTGATTAATGCTTAATTGTAACTATATTTCTGTCCAGAATTCTTATTAACCCTGTGGGGTTGGATGCAAATTGACAAGTTAATCCTAAAATCCTTAGGGACATTTAAGGGACCCAGGATAGTCAGAACATGTTCAAAAAGTAGAGCCCCGTTGGAAGGCTCACACGTCCAGATTTCAGAACCTATAACAAAGCTACAACAATCAAAACAGTGCGGTGTTGACGTAACACAGACATGCAGATCAATGGAGCAGAATGGAGAGTCCAAAGACAAACCTTCAGACTTTCAGCTTATCGATTTTTTAACAGGGATGCCACGATAAATCAATGCAGGGAAGAATAGACATTTTAAAATGTCATGCTGAAACAACTGGATATATGTCACACATTATATAAAAGTTAACTGGAAACAGATCAAAGAGCTAAAACTATAAAACTCTTAGAAGACAATGCCAGTGTAAAGCCCCATGAGTGTGGATCAGGCAGTGGTTTCTTGGATATTTTAGCAAAAGCAACAAAAGAAGCAAAATAAAAAGTATGTTTTGTCCAAGTTAAAAGCTCTTCAAAGAACATCAACCATCAAACTTTAAAAAAAAAAAAAGCCATAGACAGTGGTGCCTGTGGCTCAAAGGAGTAAGGAGGTGATGGGTTCAAACACAGCCCCGGCCAAAAACTGCAAAAAAAAAAAAAAGCCATAGAATGTGAGAAAAACTTACAAATCCACTATGTGATACGGGATGGAGAATGTGGACTTGACCTGAGCTAGACAAGGCTGAAAGATGACCCCTTGTTTACCTGTATATAACGAGGCCAGACACAGCCCCTGGAGGTTCCCATTCTTTGCCCCCCTGAATGTCCCCTCAATGGTCATGACGTCAGCTGACCAACCTGGGTGTTATGTTCACTAACTTGACTGGACTAAATTTTAACTAGCTTTCTCTCCTCCCTAGACACCCCTAAATCTTGACTCACCCCTGAGTTTCAGAAGGACTGAAATACAGACCATTCCTCCTGAGTGTTACCTGCCCACAGAGAAACACGTTCCCAGCTCAAGCATCCCATCACACCAACTGCTCACCCCACTCCCCACACCTGCTTCTTCTTTGCCATTAAAAAAAAAATCCCTTTCTGCCTAAGAAGCTTTAATGTCTCTGCTCAGAAGTTAGAGTTAGATCTGTCCTCCCTCTATGGCAAGATTAACAACATCATTTCTTAATAAAGTCAAGACTGGTAGTTTCTGTTTGCCAGATACCGATATCTGGAATATACAAAGGATTCATACGACTCAATAATTAAGTTAAATAACCCAATTTTTAAGATAGGCAAAGAGTTCAAAAAAGCATTTCTGCAAAGAAAATATACAAATGGCCAAAAAACACATGGAATGATGCTTGACATCAGTAGTCATCAAGAAAATACAAAGTAACAGAATTTCACATGGCCTCAGGTGGCTAGAATCAGAGGCAGAGGGTAAGTGTTGGTGAGGGTATGGAGAAACCCACATCCCCACGCGAGGCCAGTGGGCACATGAAATGGTCTGTTCCCTCCACAAAGAGTCTGGTAATTCCTGAAAAACTTAAACGTAGAATTACAATATGGTCCAGGACTTCCGCTCCTATATATAAACTCACAAGAAATGAAAATAGATGTGGACAAGAAAATAGAAAGGTTTATGGCAACCTTATTCCTAATCCCTGAAAGGTGGAGACAAGCCAGGTGTTCATGGGCTGATGAATGAATACGTTAGATACAGTCTATCCGTCCGATGGAACGTTATTCAGCAATTAAAAAACGAATAGCTGATGTATGCAACAAGGTATCCATCTTGAAAACACTACATTAGGGTAAGTGAAAGAAGCTAGTTACAAAAAACCAGGTGTGTAGAATCCCATTTACCTGAAATGTCTAGGAAAGGCAATTCCACAAAGACAGATCAGTGGCTTCCCAGGGCTGAGGGGAGGGGACGGGGAGCATGAAGGGAGATGTGGACGATGAGCGGCTGCTGTGGGGACAGCGTTCACTCCTGTGCTGATAAAAAACACTGTAAAATTGATCACGGTAACGGGTGCCCCGCTCTGCCGATGTGCTCAACACGCTCAATGGTGCACTCAAAGGGGACGGGCTGTGCGCGCGCGAGTGCTATCTTTACAAAGTTGCCATAAAAATAATAAAGAAAAGAAAAAGGAAAAAAAGCAAAACAATAGAAAATGATGTATCGTACAGGCAGTAATCAAAATAAAGCTGGAGTGATCGGGTTAATATCGGACAAAGTGGCCTTGAGAGAGGAAATGCCAGGAACAAATACAGGCAAAATGCTATGATGTGAGGGGCAGGATGCTAAGAAAACACAACAATCTTAAATATGTCTGTGCCTGGCGAAAATGCTTCAAAACCCTGAAGCCAAAACCGACAGGACTGAAAGAAGAATTAAATAAATCTATAATTACATTCCGAGGCTTTAACATTCTCTCCTAGAACATTAAGTGAAGTGTGAATTTTTGTCTCTTTTTTTTACATTAGGGGAAGGCTTTCACTCCTTCCCCACCAAGTTGGATGTTTACAGGAGACGGTAGTTATTAGATACAGAAGTTCCATTCTGTTCCTTGTTGGCAGAGAGCTTTTTAAATAAATGAGTATTAAATTTGTTAAAGGCCTTTCCTGCTTCTATTGAAATAAGGATAATTTCCACTGTTTCTGTAAATGTAGTAAATTTTAGTGACTGATTCTTTAAATGTTGCATTCATGGAAGAGACCCCAACGGGTGGCGATATATTATCCTTTATTATATATTTATAAAGCCAATCTGGTATTATTTGGTTTAGAGGGTTTTTTTCCCTGTGTTCAGGAGGGATAAGCCTGTATTTTACTTTTTTATAATGTTCTTTTCAGGTCTGCCATCAGAGTTATGTTGGCCTCATAAAAAGAATAAAGAAGTGATCTCTCTTTTTCTATTGTTCCGAAGAGTTTGCATAAGATCAGCCTTTAATTTTTTCCCCCTTAAACATTTGGAAGCATTCACCAGTGAAGTCAATTTTGGCTGGGGTATTCTTTGAGGGAGGATATTGAATAATTAATTCTATTTCCTTCATTAACATAGGAGTGAAGTAAAGAAACCAGGGTCTTTTCAGTAGATAAAACTAAGTCGACACCCTGTGACACAAGATAGGTTTTAATCCCTACCTCACAGCAAGCTCAAGAATCAATTCCAGATGTGTCAAAGATCTAAATGTACCAAACTAACAAAGCTTTTGCAAGAAAGCATAGGATACTATCTCTGTGAACTTGAAACATTCAAACATCTCTTAGCTAGGATAAAGAAAAAATTAAACATATAGGGAAAATGAGATAAATTATACAATATTTGGAATAAAAACATTTTTCCATCAAAAGATACATTGAATGAAAGTGAATGACAGAATGGGAGAATATCTGAAATGCACATATATTTTAAGGACTCACATCTGGAATATGGAACTAACTGTTGAAAAAAATCAATTAGATAAAACAGACGACGAAATAGAGAAACATGTTAGAACACAGGCACTTCTAGGAAAGAACGTGTACAAAGGCTGACAAATACAGAGGTGCCCACACTCATTTGTGAAGGGGAGAATGAAAACCCCGGAATGTCTAAAATAAAAAAGACAAAATAGTAACAAGTATCCACGTGAGGATAGGACACAACCAAATCTTTCACAGAGTAATCAGACTAGACTTTAAGGAAAAGAAAAAATGAAAATGTTCTACCATTTTCACCCACCCAGTTCTCAATTAAATTTGGATAGCCGCTTTGTCAGGATCTACAAACACAGAGTAGAGGTGATTCTCCTTATGCGTGGATTCCTTATTTGTGAAGTCATGCTCAGAGCACCCTACCTTTTATTTTGGGCACACCCCCAGCTGAGGTCAGATTAGGTGGCTTTCTGCCTTGTTTCAGCTTTCGCTCTGTAAATAAGTGTCATTTCAAGGCGTCTGTGGTTTTTCAGAGTCCTTTGTTAATGATTTCGGTGTTTACAAGCTCCCAAGCATAGCGCTAAAGTGCTTTCTGGTGTTCCCAGGCTCCGGAAGGCCGTGACATGCTTTACAGAAGAAATATGTGTGTTAGACAAGTTTCCTTTGGGTGTGAGTTGTAGCGGTGTTGGCATTGAGTTTAATGCTAATGAATTAACAATATATAATAAATAAAGGTGTCTTGAAACAGAGACACTCATAAAACAAGGTTACGTATTGATCTTTTGATGTAAACGTCTTGACGAGGCTCACAAAGATCTGACTCTGTATCTCCCGAGTGAACACTCAGCCTTTGCTGATTCTGTGCTGGTCGTGACCATGAGAGGTGATGACTGTGAATGATGGAAATGACTCTAGGTACCCTGTTTCCCAATGATTCCGCTTCTAGTCGTATACTCAAAATAGACACGCACTTGCATCCCCCTCCAAAGACACCAACAAGAATCTTTATGGTAGCATTACTTAATTACTTTAAACTTAAAACTTCCTCAGAATACATCAATAATTTTGGTATATTCCCAATGACAGCCCCAGATAAGTAACTGGGGCAAAGATCCCCATCAATGTTGGTTTGTTAAGCCTAAGTTTGAGGATGTACCCAGAAGAAGCACAAACCACAGAAGCACCTGTGACCTGTGCTCTCTGCCGAGGGGTTTCGGCACTCAGTATTTAAGGTTATAGGGCAAAAGAAAACAGAGAAGGGTGGGCAGTGTGCAAACGCTCACGTTCTTGGGAGACATGTCTTAGCCCCAGGATATCTACATTTGAAGGGGAAAGGGGAGGAAAGGAAGGGGAAATTATGTAAATGTTCCTGGGTAGGTGGAAGGATTTTGATCTGATCTTGTCTCTGTTCTGTACCCAGGAAGATAAACATGTAAAAAGTTTCAATTTTCACTTCCTTGTCTGTGGGAGTATTTCCTCAGGAATGTTCTCTGGGTGGTTCTTGCCCAGGCCTGAGGATTTGCACCTTTCCCCGAGGATCCGCCTGATGACCATGTTCACAACGTCTCTTCAGGTAAAAGGGGGGCGTTGCCGGGCTCAGCCTCCTGGCTCCACCTTCCCTTTGCCTAAGGAATTGGAGGGGTGGGCCAGATGTTCATTTTCCTTTACACCAAAAAGTACAAATAAACTCCAACAACATACAGTGTGGACATACCTTACAAATTAAATGTTTAGTAAAAGCAGCCAGTTACGAAAGAATACATATTGCATGTATTCTATGCACAACTAATCCGTGATGTTAGAAGTCAGGACAGGGGTTACCACGGAGGGGTAGAGGGATGCGAGTGTCCGTAGGGAGCATGAGGAGGCTTCCTGCATGTTGATAATATTCAGGTTTATGACAGAGTGCCGGTCACATGGAGTGTCCCATTTTAAAAAATTGTTTAAGGACTCAGCCATCAATTAGTTTGAGTACCTATAACAGAAGACAGTTTACTGATAGAAAAACAAACAGACATGCATTGATATGTATATCATGTAGAGATGAGCAACCCAGGGATTAAATTATCCTCAAAGAAGGGGCTTGCAACTCTGGCGTAGATAGAATCTCCTACAAAGAACAATACATTTTTAGAAAAATAACAGACTTGGCTCAGTGCCTGTGGCTCAATCGGCTAAGGCGCCAGCCACATACACCTAAGGTGGTGGGTTCGAATCCCCAGCCTGGACCCGCCAAACAACAATGATGGCTGCAACCAAAAAATGGCCGGGCGTTGTGGCGGGCGCCTGTGGTCCCAGCTACTTGGGAGGCGGAGGC